>JAAAQI020133020.1:0-13260 GCA_011800005.2 Stichodactyla mertensii | reverse complement strand
TTTTCTTCCACAATATATACTTCGCTCTACTTCTATGTATTGAGCACTGTTTCACGAAAATCAAATTTTACACTCTCTCTCTCTCTCTCTCTCTCTCTCTCTCTCTCTATCTTAGAGATTGTTTGTTTTTCCTGTTTCACTTCTACGGTACTTAGATTCCCATTAGAGCGGTTTCCTATGAGTGGAAAACGTACGGTACTGACTTATAACACGTACACGATATGGTATGTAGTAACACTGAAATGACTTTGCTTGTTCGTGTGAATCATCCAATCACAGCTCGTTATCACGGCTACGTTAAAGTACGGTACTACTGCGGTACGGTTACGAATTCGCCATACGATGTCCCACCCGAAATCCGCTCGATGCATTTTATACTTTTGGCTACTGCAACCTCGACTTGAAACCATTGTTTCGTAGTCATTCAAGCGAATTTTTGAAAGAATTAAATCACAACTCCCAGTAAAGCCTGGTTCTCACTCGCAACGCAAGCATAAGCGCAAGCAACATACGCAGACTCAGTACTGCATTTACCACCTAGGTGTGAGAAAAAACAAGCACCGCTAATGAGTAGTACCCTACTGAGTCTGCGTATGTTGCTTGCGCTTATGCTTGCGTCGCTAGTGAGAACCAGGCTTTACTAGTAAAAAGAGTAATATGAAAGTCAATACTTACAAGATCTTTCTCGTTTGTGTAAAGAGTTAGTGTAACACCAGGAATCTCGAAGGCGAACGCCATGTATTCCCATGCATCCTCAGAGGCAGTTGTAGAACGAGACACTGTATCTACACAGAAATGAAGATAAAATGACCATAGCCTTTTTACAAGGGTCCATACATAGAGATTGTTGCCTGCGGCTTGTTCGATCCAGTTTTTGATCGGGGTCGTTTTGGGGTCTGCTTAGACCGGACCGTAGGCAAACAATATATCTCTTTCCGGACCGACCCTGGATATCATGATGCGTGATCACATACAATCTGATTTAAGCGTCATGTGAGTTCATTATACGAACCTTCAGATTCATTTTCAGATGGGCTGACTTCCGGGACGTTTTGATGGACAACTTCTTCAACGGTGAGACTGGCATCAACTGTATAAAAGACCATCCAATAACATGTTACTGCGGTTGTTCATGATGGTGATGGTGATGGTGGTGCCGTCTTCATTGGTGGTTGTTATGTTGTTATTGTTACTGGTGTTCTGTTGTTAATGTTGGTGTAAATGTTGCTGTCGTTAATGCTGATGGTAGTGTAGTATTGTAGCCAATCAGAATGCAGGATTTGTTATAGTCGGTTAGTTTGTTTATACTAATAAATAATAAACAATGGTCTCCCCTCATCGTGAGGGAAGAACAGGAACTGACAACAGACGTGTCAGTTCTACATGATATTATTGGAAGACTTTTACGGACTGCTATTACGGCGCATATTGCATCCACGCAGTTTGCAATCATGAGTAATGGAGCTAATATATGCCTTCGAGACAGACTGTTCAACCGGGAAACAATCCCTTACTCTTATACGAATAGCTCAACAGGTTCTTTAATGCCCCCATTCCTCACCACTTTTACATCCCCGTAATGTTTTGCGTTTTAGGGGCAACTGGGAAAAAAAACTGTGTTTGAAAATTCAAAACATTTCATACAGATGTTGAGTTTATTTGCTATTATCATTGAAAAATCGAATATCAGTTTAATCAGAGTTAAGGCGCGGTAATACGAGCAACAAAATGTGTAACGTGTCGCGCAACAATGTTGCGTTGCAAGTTGCAGAGTGATTTTGCTAGTATTAAGCCTGGTTCACACTGGCGTCGTAATAGTAATCGTAAGCAACGTACGCAGACTCAGTAGCGTACTGCTCATTAACAGTCTTTTTTCACACCTCAGTGATAAATACGATCCTGAGTCTGCGTACGTTGCTTACGATTACGATTATGACGCTAGTGTGAACCAGGCTTTACCATCATGTACGCAACTTGCCACGCAACAGAAATCGATGTTGCAAAATGTGGTTGCTTGTTGCAGAAAGTAGAAACTCTTTCTACTTCGTGCAACAAAATTTTGCAACTTGCAACGTCGATTTGTTGCATGCATGACAAGTTGCACACCTTTAATTCCACACGCACAGGAGGATCAAAAGTATGGTGTTGCAGACAATGAATGGACTTGCGAAAAAATATCTCGACTAAACTAACCGCCAGAGCTAAACTACACCTATTCCAAAAAAGGCTTTCGGTCGGCGATCTGGAATCTGAAATCTGAGCCAGACAGTTTGCCAGCGCAGGTCATCGCTTGAAGGTGGTGTTGCATTTAGCTATTTATAGATTGCAAACTACTAAAAGATAAAAACTAATTTGAAGATAAAAAATTAATTTAAGAATAAATTCACAGCTCGTGCCCTCAATTCCTCTCGGTCTCAGATTTCAGATCTCCGACCTACAACCTTTTTGAAATAGGTGTAAACTATCTCTACAGGTGTAATGGCATCCCTCTCACCTGTAGTTTGTGCGGTCTGTCCCTCATTCAGATTCTCCTGCGTTATTGTGGTAAGAAGCTGATAATCTTTTGTACCAAGATTCATCTGTTAAAATAACCATTATCAAAAGTAGTTACATCAACACAAATATATACTTAGCTTGGATATAAGGGAAACATGAAAAAAAAAAAAAAAAAACCTTTATTTAAGTGCCTAGTCGTTCTAGCGCTTTCGCACTAATTGGGGGCACCATCACTCGCACACACTACCACTACATTAACTGTTTTAAGCATACAACTCTCAGCTCACATGTTGATTTTTACAGAGGGAGGAAAACCGGAGAACCCGGAGAAAAACCTTCGTGGCAAGGGAGAGAACAACACATCTAACAAACTCTACTCACATGTGGCATTCGCAGGGCTCGAACCAGTGACCTGACCCGTTGGACCACAGTGGTGAGAGGCGAACGTTTTACCGCTACGCCACCCATGCCACCCACCTCATCATTTATTGGAGACGATGAACCAAGGTGACGAGTGACCCAACAAGAAACTCTACTCACATGAAATCCCGAGTCCAAAAATCGAACTCGAGACCGCAGAGGTGAGAGGTTTGTGCACTACCACTGCGCCTCACTTGATTCCCATTTCGGAGCATACACCTTTCCGGAGTTACCCATAATTCTTCCTGATTTAGCAAGTGCAAGCGAGTCAGAATCTGGTTAGGGGTGGGAAAGTATATGAAGGAGACTTCGGAAATTGAACAGAAAACAAACAGCGTTTTGTTGAGTGTGGATTAAAATGCGAAAGAATTTTTCCTATTCTTGTTTTGGTGTATTTTCCCAAAACTACGATCTTTCCCCCCCCCCCTTTTTTTTGTCCCTGACCTCGCTTGCGCGTGCAAATCATAAAGAGTTGTGGAAAACTCTGGGTAAAAGCATTAGCCTTTTGAGTTTTTTTGCAGAAGCTTTGATTAAAGAGCGCAAATCATTATAGAGTTCTACCTTGACAAAATCTAGAGACGCATTCGCCTCAATGAAAGGAAAATCGTGACAAGAAGGTTTGAGGGACCGTCTGATGCTGGCATTCATTTTGATTGGCTCGATAAGATACCGCTTAACAACGGATGAGTTGCTAAGATCCATCCGTCCCCTTGAAAAATAATTATGTAAAAATTACTACAAACATACGAACATAGGGCAACAAAAATTGAGGATTGTTTCTGTGTATCCTTTCTGCGCGCGCGCGAGCTTTTAAGGAGCGAGGAACACCTGGAATATTTTTTGTAATAAACTTCACGCCTTTTGACTGATATATATGACTACTTATCTGTTATTAACGAATTTGAATTCTACGCATTTTGACTGGATGGAAAATCTCAAAAATCGTGATCGCTAACTTGCGCTTGCTTTTAATTCAGAAATGTTACGCACAATCATATTTGACTACCATTTCTATATTGACCTTTCTCACGCTGCGGCCATGTTGACTAAACAATACATTTTCGCCCGTCTTAAAAGAACGAGTTCGGAGCATAAAGAAAGGTTTTTATTTTCATGGGAAAAAACGGCTGCCAAACGGCTTTTTCGAAGTGTTTATGAAAATACCTTAGGTTACGCTATGGCGCGCGTCTTTTCGTCAATGAATACCGCATTTGCTCAGCATTGTTTAAATTGCAGATACTGACCTTGCAAGCTGCACTGACTGTAAAGTAAGCTCCATCATATCAAACACTATTTTCTCCTTACTAACAGCCAATTCAAATTCATTCTGTAACTCTAGATGGCCCAGATCAGCTATGAGCATGTCGACAGAGCTGGAATGACGAGGCATGACGATCAGAGGAGCATTGATCTTTACGTTCAGTTCAATCCGCGTACCTTGGGACTGTAGACTCTCAAACTAGTCAAAAAAGGTGACATTTTACGTGATCGTTAATAAGCAAATTAATGCGGCTGGGAAGGGAGTAAAAAAAATCACGTGATGCCACGCCCACCGGGACAAAACTCTGGTGCCTTTTAAGGGTCATTTTCAAAATTTCCGACGGACAGCCCCAAATATATTTGGGAGTCCACCCCTCCCGTCGGGGTTTCTCTAGACAGTAATATACGAATACCGTTATACCTGTGTGTAAACTGTCTTAGACGCAGCCTCTTGTACGTATTTAGTTGACTGTGGACTTGTGAGGGGTTCGAAATACCGCTGTGTACAATAAAAGCAAAACGGGAGTCATTAGAATGAAAGGATGAAAAGAAGGAGAGGAAGAAAGGGAAGGAAGGAAAAACGAGAAGAGGATGAGAGTAAGCGGAAGAAGGAGGACAAAAACAAACGGTAAATTAGAAAAGACCTTTTTCTGGAACAAAACAAAACTCACCATCAACTCATTGATAAACCTGTACACAAACACCACGTTTACACGGCCAATATTCAAATTCAATGAACCATCTGGCTTTAGCTCATTCGTCTCAGACTCTGAACCAGATGAATAGACCGACTCTGATGAACCGTAATACTTGAACTGAAAACAAGAGAGAGAAAAATTATTTATCTTTCCCGAGATTGGGTTTACCCTCAAGAAATTCAAGGTCAACTAATCAGCTCTTCAAGAGTCCTAATATCAAATCATATTTATTATCATAGACTCTTTTTATGTTGCTAATTGACCTTCCCCTAATTCGCTTGAATGAGCACAAAACAATGACTTCAAGTCGAGGATGGAGAAGATAAATCAACATTTACCGCGTTTTGTAAAATGCAACCTCGACTTGAAACTACTGGTTAATGGTCAATCAAGTGAAATCGGAACATTTTAGCATACGACGTTACAACCCACCACAAAGTCGAAGACATTCTCGTTTTCAACTGAGATTATCTGAAAATAAACAATTTAACCGTGAGCACACTACTGTAGATAGCAGAATATCAATGTCAAGAGGCTTTTGTAAATGATAACAGAGTGAAAAGCGGATTTGCGCTATGACGGCAGCCATGTTGGAAGGCAGGATCTCTTTCCCCTGATGAATGTCATACTATTTTTAATAATTTTTGGTCTGCTTACCTTAGGGTAATATGTATTGGGATTCAAGTCTGTTATGGATAAATCCCTTTGCCTAAAATAGAGAAAAAGGAATGACATTGATGGAATCAAAGACTTATATTTTAAATTCCAAATCTAATTCCGTTATGCCAGGTCATTCGCACTAGGACAAAAAAAAAGATAGAAATAAAAAAGGAAGAAAGAAAGAAAGAAAAGAAAAGAAAGAAGAAAGGAATTAATGAGAAAAAAGGGACACACATACATACACTTCAGAGGAAAACCTCTGTCACGGTGATTATTTCAGCCTCGTTAGCCAGGATTTTGTAAAAAATCCTGATGTGGTTTTAAGCGAAACTAGACATTCAGCTTGACTTACGTGGATTCCATAACCAATCCTCCATCACTGAGCAGAATATCAGCAGCAAGACCTAGAAAAGAAAGTGGAAATGAGTCATTTTAGAGTGACGAGAAAAAAAGAAAAAGAAAAAAAGAAAAAAGAAAGAAAGAAGAAAGAAAAGAAAGAAAGAAAGAGCGAAGGAAGAAAACAAAAGAACAAAATAGACGCTAACCTTTGACACTGATTTTAGCAAGTTCTTTCATATCAGTACCCAACACAACATCAACCTCCCATAACGTTGCACCCAGCTTAAAGCTTGAACTCTGGCTTGAACCCGTTGAACTAGAAGAAGTAGCTTCTGTGGGCTCTTGTGCAGGTTGAGGTAAACTGTTAACAAAAAATGTACATCAATGCGACCTTAAACTAATGAACGAACAAATACCTGAGTATGTGTGCCTGTAACTAGAGCAGACCTGTCTGACCGGCAATGTTAAAGTGATTACTCGTATCGTTGGGAAACGTAGGGTACACGGTAAGGTATGCAGTAAAAAAGAAATGGCTTTCCATAAGAATGGTCATTGTATTAGTGGGAAACGTACGGTACTGACTTAAAGCATGTACAAGGTACGGTATGCTGTATCACTCAAATGGCTTCCTATCGTTTTTTTTTTTTTTAACTCGTGGATACGCGAAGCGTAGAAACGAGTTATTGTGAGGGGTCTGAATATGCAAATGTGTCACTCACTCACTCACTCATGGAGTAAGATGTTAGCAGATCGATAATTAAACGTATATTCGTCGTCTTAGATCGTCTTCTGTCGAAAATCGTACGAATGCTAGCCGAATTTGAAATTCCGCTTTCAAGCCGCTCTCACAGCTTTCTTGCTGCTTTGCTATAATGTATTTATTTATGATGCTACTGTATTTATCCATGTAAAACAAGTACCAATGTTGCATGTGGGATGCTATCTGTTCAGACCAAACGTCGTCATCATCATCACATGAGCATGCGCTAAAATCCAGGCTTTCCTGAGGTCTGGAATCACAGGCAACCCAAAAAGGTTTGAGCTTTGGCTAGCAAATCAGTGGAAAGTATGGTCTTGGTATTTGATTTTTTCTTTTCGAAAGAGGGCCAAAGTAAATTCTATGAGTAAGAAGCTCACTCGTTTGACATTTTAAGAGAATTTCGATGGCTTCCACGTATATTTTTTCCGATTTTCCGGACTCTACAACGGTAAGTCATAACATTCAAGCTTGTTTGCATTATAGATTGACATTGAGAGGTTAAAATACTATTCTAAAATTCCTATGTCATTATTACTGTCATTGGTATCCAGCCACACGGCTACATCAGACTTAACATTTTGCTTTGTGATCACTGAATATATAAACGCTAAGCATATGGCCATGTTTTCGGCTCGTGTTAAGCTCGTTCCAAATATGGATTCATAGCAACTCATTTTCAAATTAGTTGAGAGCACCTATGTAATCGAGAGAAACGTGTTTTCTTACATCATTCTGGTGTTCTTGGGCATACACTCGAGCAAAACAAACGAGAAATGGGGACTGCCTTTAAATCGCAACTTATTAGTAAAATAATAAAATCTAAAGTAAACGAGTCCGAAGTCTCAGGATCTATAAATGGATTTCTCGGAATTTCTCTCGAGAGAAGGGACACAGGAAACCAAATTCTACAACTTTATCGACATCGGCAGCTATCCACGAGTTCACCATATCATGGGTTTGATTTGTGTGCGTGTGCGTGCGTGTGAATAATCCAATCACGACGCGTAGTTATAGTTACGGTTACGGCTACATACACGAAAGTGCTGTACAGTTTCCTACTCGGACAAAAGCCGCTCTTTATGTATATCTTACCTGTTGGCGAGAGCGAGTACATGCGCTTGTAGGTCGATTGCAGACTTTTGTGGGCAGTTTATTTTTAATTTTCGGAACTCAACGTTTGCTGTTTGCTGTACAGAACAGTGCGTTGATTCGAATTCAGGACAAGCAGGATCAACCTAGGAAAAAAATCCAGCATATATTTGTATAAAGATCAAATAATTTTGAGTCAAGTATAACAACAACATGTAAATCGATCGAAGAGCCGGCTAGCATATCGACCGCCCGCCTGGAAAAAAAGATTATATCTTACCATCTTATAACTAATAGATATGAGATCTTCTTCTTTCGATGATGATATTATTGAGACAGACTGCTTATCTAAACCTAAAAATTAATGAAGCAGTCAAATTACACGATATAGTGAAAACAAATTGACCATTCTCTCTCCTCTGCCCTTTGGTCGTTAATCTCTATGTTTGTTCTTTTCCTTCCTTTTCTTTTCCATTTCCATTTTCATTTCACTTCGTTAGCTTTCAATTTCTTTCATATTCCTCTCCTCTGTCTCCTTGTCGTTAATCTCCCAGTTTGTCTCTTGTCTTCCCTTCCATTTCATGTCATTTTCCTTTTACTCCTATTTCTCCTTGATTCCCTTCTCTTTTCGTTCCTTTCTACCTTGCTTTTATTTACTCTTTTGTTGTTTCTTTTCACGAGCCCGAGTTAAACTATTAATTTATCTAGCGTGGCCTCTGGCGAAAGCTGCGTAAGCTACTATAGACTTTTGATATTTATGGGAGGGGGGCTGATGACAATTGATCTTCTATTAAAAAACGTTTTGAGGACCTCGCTTGTCAAAAACTCAAGAACCCCCTTGTACAGCCAATAGATATTCAGATACCCCTACACTTCCCCTCCTTGAAAATATTTTTCAATGCCCCCATTTGTACACCTTATAAGTTTTAGGGAAGCCCATTTTCTCATCAACCCTCCCCACTCCAAATAAACATACCTAATTTATTATGAATGTACCTTAAGGCTTGACTCACCAGTATTCATACCATCAATCAGTTCAATAGTTCCAAGATCAGCCTGTACATCGACTGTCCATGTGTATAGTATCACGGTACTCATTAGCTTTTCTATGTTGAGGACGAGATACGGCTTGAGTTGGTTTTCAACAATCACAGGTGAAAGTAGTACGACCTAAAGAGGAAATATGTAAAATATGTATCATTCATTTATAATGATGGAGGGATAAGTAGGTAGATGAGTGGATAGATGGATGGTTGAATGGAAGGAGGAGGGGTGGATAGAAAGGAAGAGTGAAGGAGGGATAGATGGGTGAATGAAAGAGGGAGTGAGGGAAGGAGGTAGGGAAGGTGGGAGAGATGGATGGATGGGTAGACGATTGAATGGAAGAGGGAGCGAGGGGAGGTAGTGAAACGTCGTCGAAACGTCGTCTTTTAGTATATAGTGTCTTATAACACAATATATCAAATCAAAATATAACCTTCTGAACGTTAAAGTTGCACTTTAGTTTCATTTGATCTTCTTCACTGGCGGAAGTCTCCTTGGAGTCTAAGGGCTCAAACACTGATTAAAAAAAAAAAAAAAAAAAGGAAACGAACAGGAATATTAAGGTAATTCCGTGAAATATAACCCAACATAGAATTTCATGAAACATGGTATAGTTATCAATTATTACTCGTTTATTTAAAAAACGTAATAAAAAAGGATATCACTGTGTTCGTTTTAGTGCACTAAACGTCGAAGATTTACGTCATTTTGTGCGACGTGCGAGAGCATTTTTCGAAACATGAAAATCGAACAAAGGGTATATCTAAATTGCAGGAATTTGATGCAAACTTTCGAATATAGATATTATTTGTAACGTATACAATTCAAGATAGGGGCTAATATAAATTAGGTATTACCTAATAGCGGAGCTCCCAGTTTATTTTTATCTACTTGAATAAAGAAATCCCGAACAATAACGAATAATAATGTTATAATAATAAGATAACGATTTTTAAAACATATTTTGGATGATTTTACGAGCGGCCTTAGGAAGCCATTGCACTGCTTTTGTCGGTTGTCAAGGGTACGAATGAAAATCAAGCTGGATTTCAATGATCTACTACCTGGTTTGAACGACGGTTTGAACCTCGTGGTTTGTGCTTTTAAAAAAAACCACCTTTTTATTGAGTAAAACCTGCCTAATTCTTACCATTTCGTATATAAAGTAAAGTGAGGAGTTAGAAATATTGCTTAGCTTTGGTCAAGTTGTAAAAAATATGTGGATTCGTGGCTTGGCTGAAAACTTTCACGAAAACAAGAGAAAAGAGTTCAGTCTTACTTTACGACAAAACTACAAGATATATTCCAAAGTAAGTAAATCTGTTCATACTTTAATGGAGAATACAGACAAACATTAAGTGAGCACAAAGAATTTTTTCTATCCTTTTGGACGGACTTGAATGAATTTAATTTTCAACTTGACGGCAAATTCAAACCTTTCTCAAATATAGCATTTAAAAATAATATCTTTTGTTCTTCATGAAGAATTCTGGCCACAGAAAAAGGTAATGTTGGTTTAGGATTCTAAAAAAATGTAAAGTTTCGTTTTGTTGAACTTTTTCAACATCTATTTTGATGTTTTAACCGACAATTTCTTAGCCATAATTTCATCGCTTTCATAACAGACGATCTTAAGATTTCTCCGTTTTACTAGTTTTTACTTGTACAGAAAAACATCAAAAACAAAACATCAAAAAAATTGTTTGTCTAAAAACCTTTTGTAGAGTCTGTATATAAGTGAAAGAGCTTTTGCGTACTTTTTTTTTTTTTAAACGACAAATACTCGGTGATTTGAAGGTAGGCTTTGCTCGCTTTCTACATATCTAAAAATTTCTTCGCGTTCCTAGTTTTTAAGCTTTAAAAGGCCTCAGGAATTAGTTTTAGATATAAACACCAGAGGCTTTTGGAAAGATTTCAAGGTGTTTTATAGTCAGAATCGTCATTTGCAAGTTTCTTTAGAATTTTGACTCGATCGACACAGTATTACAAGAGCGGTATTAAAACGTTTACTAAAGAACTCGTATTGCCAAACAACAATATAAGATACTGGTAAACAAAGGGTAATACACTACTGGCTGAAGGATAACGTAGATTGGCTGAGAGAACAAAACCAACAGACAATCAAACAAAAGCAGGGAACTTATCTTTTGTTTTTGATTGCTATTGTTTGCTTCGTTCTGTTGTTTTGACGTCTTTTGTATTCTTCTCTCAGCCAATCTACGTTGTCCTTCAGCCGGTAGTCAGCGACCCTGAACAAATGGTGAATATTTACATTGTAATTTAACGGATTTTCCTTTTGTATTTTAGTTCAACTTTCAAGGGTTTTACCTACTGAAATTATCAAAAATATCCAAAGAAATTTAGGCGTTTTGAATCGACAATGCAAGGCCCTCAACTAAACCAGTACCCTGCGAGCAGAGGTTATTTTCTCTTACCTCTAGGGGAGAAAATAACCTCTGCTTGCAGGGTACTAAACCAGAGTTTGTACAAACTCTGACTAAACAGTGTACTGGTTGAAAAAGCTGTAAATTACAAGCTAAACTTAAATCTTTCCTTGAAAACAATGGTTTGTGGCTCATTAGTTCTTGCTCTGTCCTAAAAACAGTGGATTCTCTCTTGGATAATGTTTTCTGCTTGTTCTAAACAGTAAATATTTTACGGTAAAAGTTTTCAAAAGCAACCGCTGGGATGTGGGACGCGTCAGACCAAATTCCCGCCAAAGAGACGTACGGACGTACGGACGGAAGTGACGTATACTCAAGCCATGAAAAATCAACTCGATGGGTTACCATTTTTTCTAAAGTATGGGGCTCCGCTCGCGCGGGCCTTCGGCTCATTAACATACAGACCAAAGCAAAATGTTCCCCATTTTCTATTAAGTCCTGCCTACTGTTTACAAATCTGCCTTTCTTTTCAAACATATTTTCTGACACATTTGGGAACCATTGCGCTCAATTTGGTGCATTTCCCGTTATAACAACACTGACATTTTAGATGCGATGACCACCAGTTTAATATGTTTATGGTGATTTCGTTTCGGTCTACATTGCCACATTCCCAGTCGTTCCCCATTTTCCTGATGTGTCTTCTTTTCCAAAGGAGCCCGAGTGAACGCTAGCATAGCGTCTAGTTTCTGTATTTTTTAAGACTGACATTTAGATTAAGTTGATCATCGGCGATAGCTTCCCTAGCTGAACAGATTATTGAGCATGCGCATATCTGGCGACTTGTCGATTTCTTACGTTACAGAAAATTCTGAATCCACGTCCCAGTGTTTCGATGCACTAGGATCATGATCTTTTAGGCTAAGCTTAACAAAAAACTATCCAGTATTTTTTTCCACTAAGTCGCACTTGTCATGATGTTGAGAGCAAAACATGTAGCTGAATTTCGTCCGTCGCTTCAAGTCTTCAGAAAAGCGCCCTTGAAGTCTCGATGCTGTCTTACGCAATCGTTCAAAGTCAAGACGTTCTCAACTAGTACTAGATCCATTGTCGAAGAAGCCAAAAGATTGAACTGGGAAAGTCGTGTGGATCTTGCAACAGCATTTAGAGGCCTTGAGATGATGAACTTCCACGAAGGCATTTGTAATCATCTCAGTCTGATGGCACCCGCTGCAAATGGCGATGGTAAAGTTATGTTGATGATGCCTTATGGATACCACTGGAAAGAGGTATTATTACAGTATTGATTTTGAAGTTTGAATTCGAGTAATGAAATTATGAATGGATTCTAGGGGGATACGCTTGAGCCGCTTTGACTGTATTACATTTGCAACAATTCCTGAATGTTTCACCAGTTTTTTTAGAGTAGAGCCTGGTATCGAGTAGGACCAACATGATCACTTTCGTTTTCCGAGCATGATGACGGCTAACCATCACAGCGTAAATGAAAACGTGACCTTTGTCTACGTCACTGTATTTTTCAATATTTGGCTGTTTTAACATTCAGAGTTTAAAAAACCCGTACATAATAGTATACGAATATGTAAGCTGTCAATCTTTTTTCCGAGGGAATTATTAAAGATCTCCTTCCGTTTTCCCGCTTAAATAAGTTGGACCCTGCGCCCTGCGATGTACCATAAACACGGAAAACTCTGGAAGATTTCCCGTACATTTGGATTCAGAATTGAGTCAAGAAGAAATTGACTTTTTAGACAAAAATGTGAAAGACATAAAGATCGAAGATCTGAATATTGCGCCGTTTTTGTTTTTGTTTTTTCTTCGCTGGAGAGCCTTGAGAACCTGCATGTGATATTAAAATTCGACCAGTTTCGTTCGCTCTGAATGTCTCTCGAAAGAAAAAGGACACAGACGTTTGTCTAAAACAGGTATGTACTTAGTTTGTTTAGCTCCTTTATAGCTACAACGGAATCCACCGAGCTGTGGAATCGTCAGGAAAAAATTTGTAGCAATCAATCAATCAATAAACTTTATTTCAATTCGAATTTAAGTTAGCAAATACATGCTAATATCTCCGAATAAAAAATAAAAT
>JAAAQI020133019.1:0-29149 GCA_011800005.2 Stichodactyla mertensii | reverse complement strand
CATCATCATCATCATCATCATCATCATCATCATCATCATCATCATCATCATCATCATCATCATCATCATCATCATTTATTCTATTCTTTTTTTCTATCATCAGTATATCATTACCAGATCTCCTTCAAGACTATGGATTCCTGGTTCGCTGGCTTGTATGGACCGGTGTTCGTTAAACTCAAAGGAACCAATGGCAAATCATTCACCATGAAATCCATGAAGTAAGTTTCCTTTTCTGTCCCAGACCCTTTCACGACACCAAAAAATGGAAGAGTCTGGGAACTAACACTGACAAAAGTTTTCTTTTTGATATTATATATAGTAAACTAATGGTAACCAAATGAAGCTATTAACCTCATTTTTCCCCCTGCACGTACAGATACATCCCTGGCTGCGCTGAAATAACATATCTATTTACTTGTCCATTTAACCTTGGCAAACTAAAACGAATTACAGTATGGCATCATGGGATATTCCAATCATGGGGACTGGACCGAGTTATCGTTAGACCAGCGTGGAATCAGTACAGGTAAATAATTTGTATAGCGAATAAATAAAAGGGGTTGATATTGTGGTCTTCAGTTCTAGACTCAACGTTTTCGTATACAATCACGTGTTCATGTGTCAAATTTTCCCTCTCCCTCCCCTCCCTTACTGTCATTTTTCTGTCCATTCAGATACATCACACGAATAAACAAGTGGCTGAGGTACGGCACGAAAATAAGCAAACATCTTCTCACGTGGGAAAAAGATAAACGAAGACAAAGAAAAATACACAGAAGAATGACTGAAAAACTGAGAAAAACTAGAAGAATAGGCTAGAAAGGTCGATAACAATTAGAGTAAAGGTCTGATAACTATTTCAGCTTTACGTTCAATTATTGCTAATTAATCATGTTTTAAAATATTGTATTAATCCAAACCATGCCTTCTATAGCGATACTTCATGTTTACTAGCAACAATAGTGTAGTGTTATTAAAAATATGCCAACCACTTTCACAAAAGCCCATCACAAGTTGCTTTGTTTCACAGTAGCCAATCGAACTTTGGTATGAAGTATCGCTATACTGTTGTAAGGTGAGTTTTGGGGAGAGAATGGTCATGTACATTCATAGCTACGTATCCATACCTCACTGACAGAGATTTTAACCTGTTAGTTTCGATACACTGAGGCCGTATCGATACACATGGTTTGTACATCCTGCAGATGAACACTATGCTTCCTTGCATTCAATTAATTCATATTTATATTTGACTATAAACTATTAGTAACCCTAGATGTAACAATATTTTCATGTTTGAAAATCATATAGCAAACATAGTCTCCAACCAACACAATAATTGACCCCCCCTTATCTCTAGGGATTTGAATAAATCATTTTTTTTGTACACCAAACAGACTCCACCCCACAAACGTCCTGACAAAGACTGTGCATAACTCACAGTTTTAGTCATACAAAATCTGCTCTCTCTCTAATATAATGTGCTATTTCACCTTTATACAAACTCATATTTAAATAATTCTATAAATACATGTATATTAAATATATCAACACTGTTCTATGACGTCGATCATCTTAAACTGAGTCAAGATGGCGTCAGATTCGAAGACATTGTAGTAAACTCTATGCCTTGCATTGAATTAAATAAAGAAAAATTTATATCCTAATTGTACGATGTCTTTACTGCTGCATGATTCAATCAGTTTATGAGGGACTCATTAAACAGGACTGCGCACCTTGTGCCTTGATTAAGCGAATGAACTATTCTGAAGAGCTTCTTCGTTTCGTCTCAACTGCAACTGTCTGTCCAATACCGTTGCAAGAAGCTCGATGGTTGGACGTTTACTAGGACTAGAATGCCAACAGCTTCTCATTATGGAATACCTAAGAATATCCAATGCAAAAGTCAACTCAGTATTAATGGTTTGTCCTCTAAAGAATAGCGCACACAATCTACATGCCACTCGAAAGTCATATTATCAAAGTATTGCGAAAGTCACAAGCGAGCAAAGCTGTTACATTTATGATTTAAACAAGAGAGTAGCGTCCAGCAAATAGAACAGGATCATACTCATTCACCCACACACAGCCTATAGGGCATCATGGTCTAGTAGCTTGTACTTTTCACTACTTACATTTCATCAGAGCAATTGACTGGTTGTTCTGGTCTTGTTCCCTTTTTTAAAGTCTTGAGTATTTCTTTGGTTGATAACCCATGGTATGGTAACTTACCTGATCGATAATAACGGAGTCAATTCCATATATTTATTTGCAAATAGAAAAAATTGAAATCGAATTGATAAAAGCGCGTAAGACTGTTAATGGCTGGCTTAATGGGTGCAATACAATGTTGCACCTGAAGAAATGACAACGAACAAAAACAACATACCCCCAGTATGTATTTCCCACAGCAAAGTACCAAACGACCATCTGAAAAACATGAGACAATACGCTGAGTAGAACATTTCACATTTTTCGCCTCTAAATTAAAAGACGGGAACAAAGTAGCAACAGCAACAACAATAGCAACGATAGAAACAACAGGGTTGTATCACTAACCAGAAAATTGTCAAATCCTAGACTTCGAAAAAAGTCAAAAAGGTTTGTTGATCATACTTACATGTCGCTTTCTTTGGTAGCCACTAATGTTTCTATAGCTTCGATTGACATCCATCGTACCGGTAATTTTTTCTTTAAAAAAAGGTAGACTTATGATTAAGACGCGAAGGGTTAAGTGCGCGCTTTGATTGGTAGAATGGTATGGTTGATAGTAGTGACGGGTGTTTTTGTCAGTCCTGAAGACAAAACCGCGATACCCGTTCATTTAATCGCGTTGGAATATTACAAACTTCGAAATCAGTAAAATCGTATACAGCTATTGCAAAAAACGTTGATTACTGAATACTGCATACTGAATAGTGTATTCCAAGGCCAAATGCATTTTGGGTCTTATGTAACGTTGTCTAAAGTGAAATAAATAATAATTTATTATACTTTTAGTGCATTCCATCCGAAACAGTATACTAGCTACTTATAGAGAGAAAATCACTGTATCTTTATACTGAAACAGTATACTAGCTACATATAGAGAGCAAATCACTGTATCTTTACTTCTTACTTCAAATTAATGAGATCAGTCCACAATGCCCTTTGGTCTTGGAATGCAGTATTCAGTATCAACATTTTTTGAAGTAGCTGTATGCCTTGATCTACGTTTTCAATTCCCCTCAGCTTCAAACCCCTTGCAAGTCTTTATCTTATTTTATCATAAGCTAAAGTACATTGGGTAAATACAATACCATGTTTGATAACTGTTGATAGTATCCCTTTTCATACACATCTCTCGCCAGTCCAAAGTCAGATAGTTTAGCAGTCATGTTGGTACCCAGTAATACATTGCGCGCAGCCAGATCACGATGAACACACTGATAATTAAAAGACAGACATTATTAATGTACATTAAGATTATTAGCACGATTATACAACATGTAATTTTCCTTACCCTGAAACATGTTAAGTGTTCCAGTCCCCTAGCCACATCACGGCCAATCCTGATCTTCTCTACTTCAGACAAGATGGACAGCTCGTCTTGGTGACTGATCGAGTACATCTGGTTGTTATGAAGAAAATCCAACAAACAACCGTGTTCTGCGAGCTCAGTGATGACGTATACTGGACCTAATGAAGGAATAATATTGGTCAATAGAGAACAAGGTGTGATTGGTCGTAAAAAAATGGGTGGCACGGCAGGCAATGTGATTGGCCAATAAGTAGTTATCTGATATGTCCTCAGTTGGGATGTTGTTACCTTCAGTTTTATTTCTTAAAAACTGATATTTCTCGATTGGCTGTGCAATTTCCCTAAGCTGGTGTTAATAGAACAATAAAATAAACAAGGCCAAACTCTAAGTGGCTAAAATCCATTGGATGATGAACCAATGAAACAATCAGCAGTAGGGCCGATAATGCCATTATCATCCCGCTCGAGTCACTTGCGGCCCGCTGAGCGCGTTTCCAAGAGGGCAGCTTTCTGTTTGGCCGCGTGTATTGATAATAGTGTATAAGAGTGTTTCCTAGTAATTTTCTTACCTCCCTGTGTACAAGCCCCAATCAGATTAATGATGTTGGGATGTTCTTCCACCGAACTCATTATATCCAGCTCGTTTAGTAAGTCTCTGTAGTGGGAATCGGAGCAGTCGGCTGACAAAAGAACAGTACAAAAACTATATTAAAATACCAGTGCGTCTATCCGCGGACAGCCAAAGGTCTTTGTAGTAAATGTTTTCTCATCTCCATGATCCAGGGGGTGAGGAGAGGTGTGTGTGTGTGGGGGGGGGTGGGGGGGGGGGGGGGGGGCGGCGGAGGGGGGGTTGGAGGAAGAAAGGGAGTAGAGATGTACTGTTGACCCTACCCAAAAAATTACTGTCAGTCTACCAATTAAAGTTCACCCTCCTGTAACATCCTCTGCAGCTTTGGGTTATGGAGATATAGACCATAGTGTGACGTCAGTTCGTATATTATTTGCTTGATGCATACTTCAGAATTGAATCAGTACCTTTAAGCATCTTTATGGCACAGTGCATTTTATCCTGTTTGAGGTACCCTCTAGTTACCAGGCCAAACTGACCCGATCCCAGTTCTTTTCCAATCATGATTTGGTCACGTGGTATCTCTCTGAATCTTGACGCTAGCTGAGCCATCTCAAAGCCTTGGTTCCTGAAACTCTGACCAGATATCTTGAAATTCCCTTGCTGAAAGGAAGAACATATCTTTGGTTAGCGACAAATAATTCAACATTTTCATCTTCTATGAAGAGAGAAAAGTCTTACCTTTCGTCTCGAACTCTGCTGTCTTTTGACGGTTATTTTTCTTTTTCGTTTGCGGCAGCACAGGAAAATTCCAGTAAGTATGAGAAGAAATAAAGCGATGCCAACAGCAACTATCACCCACTTGTAATTACTCCAAATTTTGTTCCACAAGCTTTCTTTTTTTGTGCTTACTTCTAACTGGTCACTTGGCGGTCCTTTTCCTAGTTTGTTAGTTGCTACCATTCTTATTGAATATCTAGTATCTTCTTTCAGGTCGTGGATTACATGATCGTTGATGTCTCTCCCATAAACACGGATATTATGCCATCTTTGACCAAACTCTTTGTACTGTACTTCATAACCTGTAATATCGTAGGATCGATAGTATTCAGGTTTCTTCCAAGCAATTGAAATCTCTTTTTCTTTGATGTGCGTCGTCGTTAGATTACGTGGTGATGGCGGTGGTACTAGAACAAAAGACTACGATAAGTACTGTATACATTACATATAAGATCACTTTACGGCTCTTTTTCATAAGTATTGTATAATTCTCTTGGAGCGCTGAAGGCCTGAGTAGTTTAGAACAATTTGACTATTACTGAAAATGAGGATAAGATGAAGATAAAATTGGTTCAGGCAAGAGAGTAAGATACTTACCTAATGACGTTATTGAGTCTGGTACAAACTTCAAAGCACCTAGAACTCCATTAGTCTTTGTAATTTTCTTAATGGCAGCGTTGGCTACTTTTTGTTTAACATCAAGAGGAGGTTTATTGCTTGGCTTGTCGACTTTTATCTCAAAGACAACACGAAAACGCACTTGAACGCTGCCATTTCTGTATGTTGTAAAATAAAAGATCAATGTCATCCTGGAATCATGATGAAGATATGGTGATGATGATGATGATGATGATTACTGACGATAAATATACGTACGAAAATCCAAGTACTTGTATTTCTTTGAAGCCCTCAATATCTTCGTAAATGCTTGACATCTACAAAGGAAAGAAATACGAGTTTTTGTTTTTAAGTCCCTAGTTCTCTATAGTAGAACCCGAACCCAACAAACTCAACATAATTGCCATCATTGCACGATGATATTAATTGCATGCGGTGGAAAAGTAGTGGAAAACTAACCTCTTTCTTAAACGTGTCCGATAAGTTCTGGAACAATGGTGATGAACTATTGTAGAGATCTTCTGTGAACTCCATGTTTTTGACTGTGATATCCATATCGACTTCAACAGGGACTGTAAAAGTATTACAACATAAGAAAGAAGGAGTTTTGTAAAGTTCTGACTTTAATAACAACATTAACCTTTCAACCTCTTCATGTTCGACCAACATAACGGAAGTGCGCGTCCTTGTCGAGACGTGTCTTGTATTGCGAGTGATCCTTGTCGTGGGATTTCTGTGTTGAATGATCTTCGTAGCGCGGTCTCTGTGTTGCGCGATCTTTATCCCACAGTCTCTGTGTTGCATGACCTTTGTCGTGCTTTCTGTGTTTCGTGAACTTAACCGCGCATTTCTTGTGTTGCGTGAAGGTTTTTGGCATGTTGCTTCTTCGTGCATCTCGCGTTTCGTGCGAGTTTAACGCGCACACCTTGTCTTCCAGACATTCCAATTAACGTCCTTACCATTAACAACAAGAGTCATCTGTGTACTGACAAGCTTCTTATTACTACTCGCAGTACAGTCATAAACTCCTGAATCTTCTGGTTGTACGTTCTTGACAGTCAGGTCTGCTGTTAGTGTATTACTGCTAGTAACTCTAGTATTGGTTGATGGGATTCCTTTACCAGCTCGGTACCAAGTGATGACAGGTGACTGACCCGACACTACACACACTAATTTAGCAGTATGGCCCGAGGTTACTGTGAAGTTTGCTCCAGGATTTAAGATCGATAAAATTATAACTGAAAGAAAATAATAACCTTAATTGTTAAGACTAATAGCGCTGCGCGTCGGTTCTAAAAATAGCTCACATAATAGAATGCATGACTCAGACAACTGTAATCATACTGAAAAGAACACGAAGAAACACATTGTATCATGAAAACATTTCTTCTTTTAAAAAAGTGGATATCATTTTCAGTATTTAATTCACATACTCAATCTCACATACTGTCTACTGACACATAAAACATTACGATTCTTAGTGAATTTTGTATCGTAAGAGGGAGTATTAGAGCAGATCACCATACAAATAAAAGAACCAGGCGTACAAAGACTATGAAGCCCACTGACTAATAAATCTGAACCATACTTAGATAAGATAAGTTAAAATTTAATGGCACACACAACATCATGATCACGATTAACTTGATCTCATAAATGTAGGACATGTGTCGAGTATGCTTACAGTCGACGGTCAAATTGGCAGCTGATGAGCTGACAACGGTTCCAATATTGTTGTCAGCAACACAGGTGAAATTTCAAAAATTGTTAAAATGGAACTTGCCTGCCCCTTTCCCCCGGACCCAGCTCAATGAGTTATGGCAACATCATTATTAACCGATATCTTGACTGAGTTTGAAAACTTTTTTAATCAAGCATTAATTTGATTGAGACTTGAGAATATGTCCCCTTTATTTCCTAGTTCAATCAAAAAGGTCAACTTGACAAAACCCTTCCAAACTTGTTATATCTTTAAGACATGATTCTCTATAACATATGGTACTCACAGTTCACTGTCAGTTGTGCAGCTGTTGAGTTTACAGCTTTGCCAACCTCGTTATTCACTCGACAGTCATAAAGACCTTCATCTGTTCTTGACAGTCCAGTGATCGTCAGAGAGGATTCTGTCAAAGACACATTTCCAGAGCGACGAATGTCTATTCTTGAGTCCAAAGAATCATTCAGTTTGGTGTTGTTTCTGTACCACTGTGCATCTGAAATTGGTTTGCCTTCATAACGACATGTTAACGTCACACTTCCTCCCTCCACTCTTGTTTTGGCCGAGGGATCTGACAGAATCTTTGGTTGAACTGAAAAATGTACCCCAAAAATGTCACAACACGCTATCTGCCCCAATCCCCCCAAACACACCCACATACACGCTTTGCTTTTGATTCACAGTGTAATCATTTTTGCAATTCAGCTGACGCGAAGTCATCATAGTTAATAACTTACATTGCACTGTCAAGTAGGCACTGGTCGAGAACTCTGATTGCAGTTCATTCTGCGCCCTACATCTGTAGAAGCCTTCATCGCTCCTTGTGAGATGTTGTATTGTCAGACTTACAATGCTTTTGCCGAATCCAGCAGGTTTGGTCACCTCATATCTACTCTGTGACGTATTGATCTGTCTCTGGTCATGCCACCACGTCACTTGTGATATGGGCTTCCCTTCTACATGGCATGTGAACACAACGCTCTGGATTTCGTTCTTGGTAGCATTTTCAGGTGAGATCAAAATTCTCGACAGATCTGCCAAGAAGAAATGAAAATGATTTCTTAGACAAATAAAGTTTCTTCTGTACTGAATGAGCAATGTACTAACAACATACAATATCAACGATAGAAACTGAATATTAGTCACAATGAACTGCTTACAGTTGACGATCAAATTGGCAGCTGATGAGCTGACAATGGTTCCAATAGTGTTGTTAGCAACACATACATACGAGCCCTCATCAGATCTGTTCACATTCTCAATGGTCAAGGTTGCTGTGGAGTTTCCATAGCTCCAAGGATGTCCTGCACTGATCCTGCTGTTCCCGTCAACATCAACCTTCGTTCCATTTTTCGTCCATGTCACGTTTGGTTGTGGTTTGCCTTCCAACACACAGCTAAGAGAAACATTGTTCGTTTCATTGGTTACCAAACTGGTTGGTGACACAAAAACCACAGGTGGATCTGAAAACGCAATGTTACGAAGGTAAATTTTCAAAAAATGATAAAATGGAACTTGACTGCCCCCAGCTCAATCAAATGTTAGCCGAGTTGGAGAGTTTGAAGTTTGCCAACAATTTTTCTTCGAACATCAATGTTATCACTCTGGTATCAACTATATCAAGTTGAAAGTGCTGTCTGTACATTTCCCATTTAAAGTTACTGAGGATTTCCTCTGGAACCCTATTGCATGTTGTACAGTAACAGGAACATATTGTACTCACAGTTCACTGTCAGTTGTGCAGCTGTTGAGTTTACAGCTTTGCCAATCGTGTTATTCACTCGACAGTCATAAAGACCTTCATCTGTTCTTGACAGTCCAGTGATCGTCAGAGAGGATTCTGTCAAAGACACATTTCCAGAGCGACGAATGTCTATTCTTGAGTCCAAAGAATCATTCAGTTTGGTGTTGTTTCTGTACCACTGTGCATCTGAAATTGGTTTGCCTTCATAACGACATGTTAACGTCACATTTTCTCCCTCCACTCTTGTTTTGGCTGAGGGATCTGACAGAATCTTTGGTGGATCTATGATATGACAAAAGTGTAAGTTATAAGGACAAAATTTCAACGAAGTACACAATACATTGGGATAGTTAAGGACACAAGTTAAATATATAACACATCAGGTTAATCAATGAATGGTACTTTATATGCCTTAGAAGTACTTACAGTTAACAGTTAGATATGTTTGATTTGAAGCCACAGATGATACATTATTAGTTGCATTGCAGGCATAAAAACCCTCATCACTCCTCGTCAGGTTAGTGATGAT
Source organism: Stichodactyla mertensii (assembly GCA_011800005.2). Taxonomy (NCBI): domain Eukaryota; kingdom Metazoa; phylum Cnidaria; class Anthozoa; order Actiniaria; family Stichodactylidae; genus Stichodactyla; species Stichodactyla mertensii. The sequence goes on along the minus strand of JAAAQI020133019.1, from coordinate 19,670 downwards.
CAAGCTGTTGTTGTTATCCTGGGTGAGTCTTGGGTTGGTTGTGTTGTCCAGGAGTTGACCATCTTTATACCACTGGACTGTAGGAAGTGGATTACCATCTACACCACAAAGAAGAGTAACATTCTGTCCTTCATCTGATGTCTTGTTGGATGGATGTGTTGTGATTGAAGGTGGCTGAGCTAAGAAAATGACATATAGTTCTATTTCATGCATTTTTTTTTTGTTTCCCTTTTCTCGCACCCATTTTAAAGGAACAGGAACTTCGGCCATCTTGAATGACTCGATAGACAAGCAGGTCGTCATCTTTTCGTATATATTTTATTCAAAGAAGAGGGGGGCAGAATTAGGTTGGAATTAGGCACTTGTACTATCCTTTACTAATATTGACACTGAAGAAGTTTTTAGTAAATCAGCCATATCAATACATTTTTTAAAGAAACTATGGCACAATCTTTCCCTTGAGTTTCTCAAAAAGATGCTCTTTCATGAAGAGAAAAATGGCTGCGAGTTTTATCGAAACTTAACGGAATTAAGTTAGAGAAAGAAGCACAAAAAAGTTAAATTTAAGCGATCACATAAACTCTTAAGACGAACTTTCACACATGCATGACTAGGATTCACCCTGCTGGTCAGCTGCACAAAGCCATTATCATTCAAAACTCAGTAACCATGAAGAGAAAATATCAACACATCAAAACAACGTTTTCCAACTTATTTTTTCCAAAGTAAGATTTTGCTGTTCGTGTATAAAGTAACACCAGATGTATAAGTTGATCTTTGTAATAATAAGATTTTGAGCTGATTTTACGGGAATAAAGTTAAACTTCATCACTTGTTATTGATGTAAAAGGATTAAATACTGAATATGTTTGATGTTAATTCTAGAGTACGCAAAGCAATATGTGTATATACCTAGACTAGTCAGCAGTGAGATGGGTCCTCAACAATGTGTGTAGGACTGAAGTCAATTGCTCAAAGTTTAGTTTGAAAACTTTTTAAATAAGATTACGAAATGACGTGTCGTGAATAATTAAGTATATTTTCATGTTTTGAATAATAACTCACGGAAAATTAAAATGGAAATTTGAAGCGCAAAAAACGTATAAAAACATCCAATCCATTACCTAAGGCTAGTGAGAACTGTTTTGTTAGCTAGACATGGCAGTTTTAGAGCAAAATAAACACGTTATAAGAATTTATTTTGTTCGAGTTTATTGACAGGAAGTACTATAGTTAGGGTAGAAGACACAACCAGTTCTACAAAACAAATTTAACATTACTCTTATCTGCAATGTACTGACAACTAAGTTTACAAGAATTAAGTTTTATAAAATTGTGATTGCGATTCATGAAGACTTGCTATACTACTGGCATATAGTGACTCAAATACTTTAAATGAACTGACGTACCTTGTTCGCTGGTATGAAATAATAATGGTAACAGAATCACCACCAAACCAAGCATACTGAAGAACTTTACTGAATTGTACCGCTTATTTGCTGTCTGTAATCTTCTTCATTGAAATAAATAAGATCTTTTGTAGATTGAGAACACATCGTCATGCTACTTGCTTGCAGTCACTACACGCTGGTGTTCGTGACGTAAATCAATTTCCCGAGGGACCCCCTAAGAAGAACCCACTCCCAGTTCTCGAAAAAGACGTGTGAAGGCGAGGCTTCGTGCTACATCACGCTTGGTGGCGTGAAACGACTGCCATTTGTTCTGTTGTCACTCTTTTCTCTTTGGACTTGTTCAAGGTTAACTCGTACTAAAAATTATACTTACAAGCAACAGAAAAAGTCGAAGAAATTTCGTCGTTTCGGGCCACCAAGCGTGATTTAGCATGAAGCCTTGAGTTCAGAACCAACATAAAACGTCAAACGTGTTCTCTGATTGGCTAAATTTTCTAAACTTTCCAAACCAAACACGATAATAGTAAGATCAGAGGAGAAAACCAATATCTACCTTCCTTTCGCCAATGAGCATGAAATGTAAACAACAAAAAGCGGGAAAAGAAAACTAATTCCGAAAATAATCAGGTTTAGTACAATATTGGCCCTGGTTTGGGTGTCGTGCCTTTGCACTAGAGCAGTTTCCGTATGCCAAATGTCACAGCACACGGTACTCTCACTGTATGGGATTGACGACATCCCATGAACCAATCACAGCCTACAAGAAATAAATTCTCATTCAATGAAGATACTTTGACACATCACCATCACGGTCACGTTCATACTGTGGGTTTTTTACAGTCATGAGAAAACTGCTCTGTTGGCATGCTCTCAGGATTCTACCCGTTATCTCAATAGTCACTCAGTCTGGTTGGTCTTTCTCTACTCTAGTATTTATCATGGAATCCAGAAAAGCTAAGCATTTGAGGAGCTTTGTTGGTCGTTTCTTCCATCGCTGCTGACGACACGTGATAGCTGGTCATTCAATACCGTGATCAAATGGTCGATCGTTGGACGCTTGTGAGGGTTGGAATTCCAGCAATTCATCATTACAGCATACCTGCATAAAAACATATGCAAAAAAAGAAAATCAAAAAAACTCATAGTAGATCGAGAAAGGTATGACCCTAACAATTTGCCGCATACAATTTTTCGTCTATTGTTGTGTGCGATTTGTTCTAAATAAATTCAACATGACGTAATATACTTACATTTGGTCAGAGCATCCGATTGGTTGGTTTAATCTGGTGCCCTTCTTAAGAGACTTGAGAAGCTCTTTTACTGACAATCCAGGGAATGGCATTTTACCTGTAGTCAAGTGTGTAGTATTCAATGATTAATAAATAAAACACACAATGACTCTTGCTCTATATACTATGGATACACACCTCCAGTATGAATTTCCCATTGCAAAACTCCAAAAGACCATCTGGATAAATAAGTTAAAATAAGCTTGACAATTGAGTAACAGCTTGAAACCGAGTGCAAAAACGAAAGGGAAAAGGGAGGTAAATCGAAAGAACTCCTTCCCTTGGGGTCTCCTACTGTTAATTGTAAATCGATGCTGCCACAACCTTTTTATTATTTATTATTTTTATTTTTAATATATACGAAAATAAGTGTATAACCAACATATAATAAACAGTTATTGGAAGAGGTGGAGCATGATAAATAGAAGATATTACACGGTGGCGATTATAATTACTGAGATTAAAAAAAAAAGAGTTGAAAACACACAACAAACAATACACCAAACAACGAAATTGAAAATCAACCTGATAACATCACGTGATGATATCGAAATCCTGCGCTCTGATTGGTTGTTTTTGATATCATCACATGTGAATGATATCAATGGCCGATGCCATCTATATTGGCGTGCTCTAGTGTGTAGATATCGAAGGAAGTATATGATAAAATAAATTATCAAGACCGAGGGCTGTGTTATCCAACACTTGAATTTTGAACTTGACATGATAAATCCCACTCTCAGCAAATTTTTCTGCAGATATAATGAATAGCCCACTTTCGATACATGGTTGAGTGATAACACACAATAACAACCGAATCGAGGCTCCGGGAAATAACAATGAAATAATCATAAGATCAAGTATGTTATGTTTCTTCAAGCAACATAACATGCTCAAGAAACGAAAAACATACTCAATCTAATCATTTACCAAGCAAATAACATCGAAATAATCGTAATTATTCTTTTGTTTCCCCTGAGCCTCGACTCCGATCTTATTGTGTGCGATCACTCAACCATATATCGAAAGTGGGCTATTGGCTATGGGTTCTTGGACAATCAGAATCGAGAAATGTAAAAAATTATAAAATGTATAACGTTATGAGTAACAAAACTGATATACTTACATGTCGCTTTCTTTGGTGGCCACTAATGTTTCAATAGCTTCGATTGACATCCATCGTGCGGGCAATTTTTTCTACAAAAGAAAAAATCAACATTTTTTAAATGTTCATAAGATGTCTAAAATATGAATCGAGCGCTGAGCAAGTGCGCTATATCAGGCTAATACAATACCATATTTGATAACTGTTGATAGTATCCCTTTTCATACACATCTCTCGCCAGTCCAAAGTCAGATAGTTTAGCAGTCATGTTGGTACCCAGTAATACATTGCGCGCAGCCAGATCACGATGAACACACTGATAATTAAAAGACAGGATCATAATTATTTCATCAAAATTGTATTCAATGTCTGTTCTTCAGATAAGAGAAAAATATTGAATTATGTTGGTCTAGTCTAGTGACTAACCTTGTGACGCGCCAAGTGCTGAATTCCTTTAGCAACATCAAGGCTTATTTTTATTCTTTCTTCTTCAGACAATATCGATATCTTGTCCCGAAAACCGATTTCATACACCTGGTTCTTATGAAGAAAGTCCAAGAGGCATCCAGATTCTGCTAGTTCCATTACAACAAACAAAGGACCTAATGAAAAAATTAGTGAACTCATTGGAGTTAACAAAAATTTGACGAAAAGAAAACAGTTGACATAACTTCTTTCCAACTGTGCAGAGGAAACGAAGAGGAAGGTTTGAAAACGAACCATCAACCTAAGTGAAAGAGGCTGGAACGTTTATACTGGCAAATCTCTCATAGTATTCCAGTAGCCTTCAACCTGTCTTACCTTCCTGTGTACAAGCCCCAATCAGATTAATGATGTTGGGATGTTCTTCTACCGAACTCATTATATCCAGCTCGTTCAGTAAGTCTCTGTAATTGTCATTAGAGGCTCCATCTGTAACAGAACGAAGACGAAACAAGTAATATTCAGTTAAATAGCTTTTACACCGTAACATGACAACTTTGCTATGATGCAATGTTCTCCCAAACCGAATAAGACACGAATCCAAGAGGGGCCCTGGTGAGGTGCCACGGAAAACCTGTATCCAGACCTGGACCCGCTCATGCGCGCTTGAACATGACTTGAGGCTAGACTAGAAAAGGTCATATCGTAAAATGCTTATTGATCGAGTTTGGGTCGGCGGGCTTGCTGCGCTCGGTCCGTACGGTCATGACCTCAAGCCAAATATTTTCCCGTCCAGTCCTCCCATTCAGCCAATAAGTACATGTTCTTGATGCATACTTCAGTATTGAATCAGTACCTTTAAGCATCTTTATGGCACAGTGCATTTTATCCTGCTTGAGGTACCCTCTAGTTACCAGGCCAAACTGACCCGATCCCAGTTCCTCTCCAATCATAATTTGGTCACATGGTATCTCTTTAGCGTTTGGAACTAGCTGAACCATCTCAACTTTGTTTTCCTTCAACTTATCTGGTATCACAGAGAAGTCGTCCTGAAGTAAACGTTACCAAGAATCTAGTTTAGCAACGCAATGTAATAATATCTCAAAAACAGGTGTAGAACGGTTAGATAAGCCATTCGCTATCTGTACTTACATCTCGCCATCTTTTAGTATTTTGACGTCTTTTATTAGTAGATGTTGATTTTCTACAGCAGCAGCAACAACAAATAAGAATTAACATGAAAAAAAGGAGAACTAAACCAATCGCACCGCCAATTATCTCCATCTTGTACATGTTAAAAATGAATAGTACAACACTATCTAGTTTCATGATGACTTCTAGTTTATTGCTTGGTGGTCCTTTGCCTCGATCATTAACAGATACAACTCTTATTGTATAGTAACTCAGTTGCTTCAGATCGTCTATTACAAAATCGTTGACATCTTTCCCACGCACAGGGATATTGTTCCATCCTTTGTCAAACTCTTTGTATTGTATTTCGTAACCTGTAATGCCATAGGATTCATGGTATTCAGGTTTTTCCCAAGTAATCCAAATCTGTTTGAACTTGATCTCTTTCTTCGTTAGCTTTCGAGGAGCTGGAGGCGGAACTAGAGAAAAGAAGAAAAAAGATCTAGATAGTAAGTATGGCCACGGATGAATATTATTTTTTACCTTTGTATTTTTCTTTTCTGTCCTTTTTCTTTTATGACCCCATCTAAAATTTTCAAACGATATCAAGACAAAACAAAACTCTCAAGGAAACGAAAACACAAGAGTAAATCAAATACGTTAGCAAGCAAACAACATCAACACTGGAAGAAACGCAAATTCGCTTAACTAAGAAGTTACATGTACAATATTTGCCTGCGAAAAAATGCGTCAATCAGTTGTGAAAATTTCCCATATACTTACCCCGAGGAGTAATGGATTCTGATTTTAACTTTAAAGTACCAATATTTCCATTTTTCTTTTTCAATTCCACAATTGTTGTTCTTACTACACTTTGTTTTACATCAGGAGGAGGTTCGTTGGTTTTACTGACCGGCACTTCCAATACGACACGGTAGGTCACTCTTACACTACCATTCCTATGTATGATTAGTGTAGAATATGCTAGAACAAAATACTACTGAACCTATCCAGGATGGGAATTTTATATGAAAACTTACGTGAATCCCAGTACTTGTACTTCTTTGAATCCGGCTATATTTTCGTAAATTTTTGAGATCTGCGAAAACGCCAATTAACACAGCCTAATTATGGATTATTTTCGCACACTTTGCAAGGGGGATCTTTTGTATTTACGAGCCACCGCTCGGTAGCTGCTAAAGAAAAGGAAAGGACTGAGAATTTATTAGCGAGATTACAAGACTTTGCAAAAAACTTAGGGGGATCAGCAAAACAACGACAGACAGTAACATACATTTGTCAGTAAATTTGTTCGATAATGAGGAGGGATCACCTTCATAGTGCCTCAGGGAAAATCAGATAATTTTCATGGTGTCAAATCAAGAATCGGACGCACCCATCACACTCTTAACCCCATCGCAGATGATAAATAATAACCGCTTCCCAAATTAGAAAAGAACTGGGTGGTACTCTTTAAATTACGGATCTAATGAGGTAACAATCAGTACTGCAAATCAGTGGATATAAACACGACAAACCTCTCTCTCAAATGTGCTGGATAAATTCTTGAACAATACTGATGATTTATTGTTGAGTTCTGATGAGAATTCCATATTTTGCGATGTAATGTCCATATCTACTTGAACAGGAACTATAAAGTTCATACATGTGGTTAGTTGAACGAAAGATTGCAAGAATTTTAAATGTCTCCTTGGTCAAGTGATTTCCTACAGGATTAATGTACTTTGACAGCGCAGGTTTGAATTTTGAAAAAAGCGAACCGATTTGCTATCAGCGAGTTGGCCCATAATCTCACTGATCATATGATTGGCTAGTACATTACACATGCGTATAAAGATACTATTCACTTAAATAGCGTCTTCATGATTTTTTAACTTCTTCCGGAATCTTTTTAAAAATGTTTTTCTTATTCATAACATTTAACATGCCTATCTGTATGTCAGTAAAACTGAAATTGTGACATTGAGCCAATTTAACGTGATCCGAACAAACACTGTAAGATGTAGGGGAAACCAGGCATAAAGTAAGTGACTTACTCTTAACGTGCAGAGATACTCGATACCACTGTGAGCCGCCATTACTACTGTCCACGTGGCAGAAATAGATTCCGCTGTCATAACGGCTCACGTTATTGATAGTGACCGTAATACTGGAATTACCACCTGAAGAGGCTTGAGAAAAGGACATTCTCGTGAAATCTGGTAAAAATGCCTCGCAGTTTTTCAAACAAGACAACTTCGGTTTTGATTGGCTATGCACGTAAAACGTCAGGGACAAACTCTTTCCTTCCACTGTGGTTTGGTCCTTAGGGCCGACGTATATTCTTGGCAGGTCTTAAGGAGAAATGAAAGTTATAGCAAAAGTTCAGTTTTAATAGACTAGCAATATTCGAAAAAACAGCTAACAACAATAACAACAACAACATTGTCACAGGATTCGGAAGGGAGTGTCAGGTCCTAATCCCAGTCTCAAACTAAAAATATTAGAGAAATTCCAAGAAAGAAAGAAAGATCCATTTCCTCATTATAAAAATGTTTGCATTAAGATTAAGGTAGTCTTAAGGGAAGATTAACATGTTTTTTAAGGCCGTTGCTAAGGAAATTGTAAACGACTCTCATATCTGACTTCTGGTCAGCCCACCAATCTTTTGTTTGTTTTATCTTTTTGTAGTTGTAATTTTAGCCAAAGACACATCCGCCGTTTGTATTAACGAATAGCAATCCCTCTATCAAAATATTATTAAAGATTGGGAGAAATCTTTCGACGAGACGATGAAACTTAAATTAAGCACTGGAAAAAATATTTGCTAAAACTCAAACTTCGAAATATTTGCTAAAACTTATAGTAAACTTTGAATTATTTGTTATATATAGTGTACTGATTCATCTCTTCTCTAACACGTTTTTTCCTTAGCTCAGTCAGCCAAACGAAGGACAGAATATTACTCTTGCTTGTGCATTTCCTGAGAAAAGTTCCTGAAGTAATGTACGACTAAGCATGACTGTCTGGTGTCTAGTCTAAACTTGAATACACAATTGGATACCCTGGTTCTAGAAGTTTTTCTTTTCTTTTTCTCGTGAAGCAAAGAGACCAGGCTTAAAAATCCGACTCAATTCGAGCTAAAATGTTTAAGTGACCTGGGTTTGAACTCTTGTAGTTCTTTAACAGAACTGATTTAGATCAAAGCTCAAAGTTACTAGAATGAGAATTAACTTTGTTTATATTTTATTAGAACTTATTAATATACTTGCTTAATGACCTAACTCTATGTGAATGAAGTTGAAATTCTTGACTAGAATTCCTCAAGAAAGTGGTTACAGTAGCTGGCTAACAAAACCGATAGACAAAAACAGCCAGTTATTTCTGCCTACTACAGCCAGAGGTGTGATTCAAAACCAAGCTACTGTGAGAAAACAGACATGCAGATAGAATCAATTTGTATTCTGATTATCTTAAAAAATCACTGCAACGATTAATGGGATAAGTTTCTTTCACATCAGTAAACCAACTTATTGCGTTTAACAAGAATATTGAAGTTCAAAACTACATATTTCCAAAAGACTGGATTAAGTTGCTGCCCGAGAACCCGGAAGTTAAGGCATCAGTAACAATCTTGCAGCTACTAACTCCGATACACTCGTACCTTGTTGGCTAGGATGGACCAGTGATACCATTACTATCCCGATGAACAGGAGCATATTTTGAAACCTTACTAACTTGTTATCTTAACTTGTTCTTTTCTGGAGAGTTTATTATTCAGCCAAACACTAGCGAACGTGATGTTTTCATGACCTTCGCACTACGATAGGCCAGACGCCAGACCTGAATGTCTTACGTCATACAAGGGATTGTTCCCTTATTTTATTGGTTTGAGAGTCACGAGTCCTTACTTTACATCAGCCACGCCAAGTTATATCTTAGGAATACCCTCTAACGAATTCTTTGCAACTGTAGTTTCGAGCTTGCATACATCCTGATACCAGCGGAAGCCTGGAGTCCTTATTACATGGTTCGTACAGATTTTTCAGTGAAAACTTCCAATACTTTTCCAAAACTTTTTCAAAGCCTATTGACTCAAATTTCCAAAACTGCCGACCAAAAGTGCCGGCGGGCATCGATTTACAGCAGGCAAAAAAAAAAAAAAAAAAACCATCGGCGTTTTTAATTTATACAACGAAAACAGTTATTTACAAGGTAGGAGCTCGGCAACCGACAAAAAATCCATAACTTTTCCATAGCCCAGTGGTCGAAAAAGGAATTTTCCAAAACTTTCCAGGTCCTGGAAAAATGCATTATCAATTTCCAAAACTTTCCAAGACTTTCCAAAACCCGTACGAACCATGTTATTACTGGTCGATTATTAATGATGTATAACCAGGGAGCACCTCCCTGGTATAAAGTTCATTATCAATATTCAAGTATTCATTAACCAATCCAATGGAGTCCTTATTACTAATCGATTATTAATGATGACGTTCAAGGTTGTTTATCAATATTCAAGTATTCATTAACCAATCCAAGACCGTTACAGGAAATGAGAGACGTTGGTGAACCAGAATCCTTTGTTATTGTGAATCTAACCTGTAAATAGAAATGCAAGGCAGGTAAAACAATAGAAAGATAAAAGTATAAAAAACAACAGGTGGGTAAAGCATGGAGATGAAAATGAAAGTTTAGAATGAAATGAGAAAAAAAGGAAGAGAAAACGGCTGGATAAGGAGCATTGTGCAGTCCTACCTCAGAGAGTGCTTCTATAGCCTTGATGGCAGCTCTCGTTCGTGCTGTTACACAACCACAACGAATGACAGAATGACCAGTAGCAACAGCCATCAATAATATTAGCTGAAATAAACAACTACTGGTTACCATGGTTATGCTGATCAACATGACCTGTGACATTAGTTGTCATACCTTATCCTGGAGATGATCATCAGCACAACTACCAGGTTTTATGTTGCTAACAAACATATTTAAAGCCTTGTCTACCACTTCTTCACTTTGCATCCCTGAAATGTAAAATAAAACAAACAGACAAACAAAAAAATTAATAAGAAAGAAATATTGAAAAGGTGATATCCAGCAATATATAAGTAACATGTAAGAAAACCAGATGGCTGGTGGGTTGGTAACAGCAATATTATTCAGTCAATTACATAAAAATCTACCCCAATTACGTACCTTTTTGCCACAAGGCTGTTCCACTTAAAATACATCCTGTTGAAGTTTCGCCTATAATCCTTTCATATTCAAACCAAAATTACAAAAGAATTACATTAAGTCTGATAGAAGATAATCGTTTTAATAACTTCAATATCTATTGGACGTTCCTACACAGTCATCTCTATCACGATCTTGCTCATTGCCACTGTCATCATCACAATTGCTCTGCCTTGTGAAGAGATGGCTTTTGACATGGGTGGAATGGTGGTAAAACATTCACCTCTCAACACAGTGAGTCCAATGGGTTGGGTCACTGGTTTGAGCCCTGTGGATGCCACATGTGAGTAGAGTTTGTTAGATGTGTTGTTCTCTCCCTTGCCACAAGGGTTTTCTCCAGTGGTTTTCTCTTCCCTCCGTAAAAATCAACATGTGAGCTGAGAGTTGTATGCTTAAAACAGATAATGTAGTGGTAGTGTGTGTGTGTGATAGTGCCCCCAATTAATGCGAAAGTGCTAGAACGACTAGGCACTTAAATAAAGAGATTTATTTATTTATTTAGAGGTAATTACCTTCATTAAAATAATATCTAATAGTCATTTTCCATGGAGAACTTACATGATTCCCTGGCCACTCCCTTCACTTCTGTTATCACGATCTCTGGTAGAATCAATAGAGATTGAAGTAGATGGAAATCTTGACTTGAGTTTGGACAATAGATTTTTGGACATGATTTGGGCTACCTGTGTTAAGATAAAACTTGAAATATCAGGGTAGTAAATGCAAAAATGTTTTACCTATGTATGCCTCATTCATTAATGGCCATCCAACACAACAATAAATGTCTAGTGTACTGTATCTAGAGCATCAAATTTCTAGAATCATGGCTCACCCTGATTGGTTTGGATCCTGCCACAAAAGACCATCCTGAGATCTTTGTTAGGTATCCACAGTTATCAAGAGAAACTGATTGCAGCTGGGGACAGGGTAGACAACGAAATATAACTTTGCCATCATAGTGGGGTACGTAAGACCTGAAATACAATGTAATGCACAAATAAATCACGTTTTTCATCTAGCTGCAGCTAGCCAGATTGTAGGTGTACACCATAGTGCAGATTTTGCATAACTGTGATAAGCTTACAGCATGAGCACTGTCATTACATGGTCAAGATTCTAGAAAACATCACAGTTGTGGTAAGGCACTCTTATGGCACTGCTATGAGCTTTTCACGGTCATACCAAATCTGCTGTACATGAGTAATGTCCTTGAGATTCTCCTGTGTTGAGATATTTAAGGAAAAATATACAAGAGAATGACACATGCTCTCCAGAAAGGAAGGCATTACACCTGTGAGTCTGGTACCATGCTGGGCACACAGAATAAGGGGGTTCTCGTGGTGGCAGTGTGACAGAATCACCCATAAATACATGTAATCATTGTCAAATACTAATAATGAAACACACTTTTTTCTTATTTCCACTGTAAAGTCGATTCCAAAATTCTTTATTAGTGGCCTATAAACCTAAGAAAATATGACAAAAAAGAAGAGAGATTTAATGAAATTTTGAACTAACATAAATATAAACATAAACATAAATAATATATTTAGGAAAGTTATAACGTAAACAATATTAATATTTTAACACACCAATATGCAGCTGTAGGTTTACCTTATCCATGTAATCAACATGCAGTCCATAGTTACAGTGTGTAGCTCCTTTAATACTAAGGATATTGGTTTTGGAGTACTGTGGATTAGGTCCAAATGCTAGACAAGGAAGAGCTGATTCTAACAATAAACTGATGCTCCTGTGTAGTTATCAGAGAATGATACAAATGTAGTTCATACTATAATACTCATGAATAGTTAATGAGGCCAAGACAATAGAAAATCATAAGTGTGGAGGAGCTTGTATATCTCATGCAGAATTATCCTGATTTGCATAAACTTTAAAGCTGATTTTCTCAGCCAAATTCACATGTTTGTCAATCAGACTCAGTGGGAGCAAAAGTTTCTGTTTAACCATATTCCCTTGAGAACTTATAAAAACTTGAACTGACTCTAAATTATTTATTCAAACTTTTCTGTTTTACTTTGAAAATGATGCCAGCAACATTGAAATATCAGTATTTGTTATTGCTAGTTTTTATCATTGCTAGTTTTTATCATTAAATGTACAACAAAGGCTACTTTAATCAAAATTTATGTATGTTCAAAATTTTATTAAAACACAATCTAGCTAACCTAGGCATATCATATGCAAGATACAATATGCATGGTGATGTTATATCTGATCTACAATCTCTCACCTATGGCTCAAGCTTGTATATCAGATGTAACATCACCACTCATATTGTGTACATTACTTATGGTCAGTTAAACACCGTTTAACTAACATGGTTTTTATCATTTTCTTACTTATCCAATCATGGCATTAATCATGGTTTCGGTAAAAAAAAAATGGTACCAACGTGAGATAAAGTTTGTTACTCTAAATTCTACAATACATGTACATATACACTGTGTGGATACTGTATACTTCTACTGCATACATATTTAGACCAGTTTAAGGAATGTTTTATAGGTTTCTTTGAGTAGAAAAGTCCAATACAAGCAAACCTGATCATATTTAAGACCTGATACATACCCAAAACGGCCAGCCTCTGATAAAAACATCCCACTTTGAAGATCACTTGGGATAAATGTAACTGTTGTAATTCCTTTGTGTGCAACAAGAGTACCATTACAGACCTGTCTAAGCAGCTGCAGCATGCGAAGATCTCGAGACTGTATACCATAGGGTTTCTTGCTGTTTTCAATGTTATATAATCTAACTGGTGCTCCCAGAATTGAACTCATAGAAACCACATTGCACAGAAATGTAGTCGACTATGAAAATAGATAATATAGAATACAGTTTATGTTAGTGGAAAAAAACATTTAACAAGAATTGGGATTAGATATCCTGAATACTGTGCCTTTTGATTGATTGATTCATAATAACAAGTTATTATTAGAAAAACATACCTGTCTAATATTCTTCATATTTATTTCAATCACATCATCCATCAGCCTCAAAACTTTCTCTCCACTTTTTTTCTTTTGATAACTCCTCATCATGTAATATGTACCAATTTCTTTGTCATATTCTCTTCTTGATTCTAGTTTACCCAAGACTGAATATGCCTTAGTGATATCTGTTGTCAATCAAACCGATCAAATCAATCTTTGCAACTGATAACTAGTACCCCTACCAATGGTGCCAATGTCTTTCTGTGTCCACTGATTGTTTTGTGAATCACTGCAAACCACCAATAATTCCACAGCCCACTTTTCTACCTATGTCCTTGCCAGTTTGGAGATTTTCCAACTATCCATACCACCTGGAGGGAGGGTGGGTACAGGAGGCACCCTGGGGATGCAAGGGATTATGGTCTGCAGTAAGCACCCTCAGTGCCTGACAGGAAGCTACATTGAGCCTGGTCCTCACTAGCAACATAAGCATAATTAACATATGCAGAGTCTAAGGTCTTGCTGAACAGGTGTTAGAAAAAGCAAGTTCTGCTAATGAGTAATACCCAACTGAGCTTATGCTTATGTTACTACTGAAGACCAGGCTTAAGAAAGCATATAAATGATCATACCTGTAAAGTTGTCTCTAGCTAAAACACTGCTAGTAACGTCAGGGTGAAACTTCATTGACAGTTCATAAAAAGCAGACTTGATTTCATGTTGTGTTGCTGAAGGATGTACCCCTAATATATCATAAAAAGTCTTCTTACTTCTTTTGGTCAATTTTCTTGCTTCTTGGCTAGAATATCTAACCTGGTCCATGTACAGTAAACGAGATGTTTGTGAGCATTGGTGCAGTCTCTTTGAAGCAAAAAATAAGCAAAGAATCTTAGAGACATCTTGAGTTAACGTTCCTGTTCTGCACAAGCAAAAGGCAAATTTGAAGTTTTGATGCCTCATAGTCCATGAATAATTAGATATAACTTGATGTCAGGATACAAGTTCTTGTTTTGTACGTGAAAAACTCCTGAAAATATAAAAAAACAATTGCTCCATGAACAGAACGCATCATTTTTACCACAAAACTTCAAAGAGAAGTTCGTCCGCCATTACGCGCCAAATACTATTTGGGAAACTGGTAACCAATGACCACAGGATACCCGCGCGTGCAACGCCCGTGTACTTGAAATCCTGATACTTGGATGAACTCAACGCAAAAACGTTCAAAGCACGAACGCTAAGAAACGAATAAACAAATACTGGATATTTTCTATTGTGGGGCATGTCTTTAATAGTAATATTCAATGATTGAAGACTAGAAAGTCGTGACCCCCCCTTGTTTAAGCCCAATATAGCATGACCCAGCCCCCATGTACTGTCTTAAAAATTGATAGTGGATTATTTAATTTTCATATGACCGACCCCTGTTTTACCATTGCCCACCCCCTTACTTACTGACCAGTCTCTTATGTAACCTTTAGTGTATTATATTTGTGTCTATGCAAACGGTTGTAGCTGGCTTTAGTCCGACAACTGTTATGTCGTCATCTTTTGTTTCAAGCGGTTTTACCCATTTTACTCGATAATCATGTTAAGTACCACAGGGGTAATAGCTATACAGTTGGACTGTACCTTTTCAAGTTTACGAGTTATCTTATTCTCTTTTTCATAATCTAGAGTTAGACGGATAAAGGAATGATTTCTTATTCACTTGTTACAATATGATTATTTGCCTTCTTCCTTCCTTCCTTTTTTCTTTCTTGTTTTCTATTTTCTATTTTTTCTATTTTTTCTTTTTCTTTTTCTTTTGTTGTTGTTGTTGTTGTTGTTGAAAACTTACATAACAGTGGTATGGTTGGGCTCCCTGTGTTCATTCCTAGTAGTATCCAGCTGTGTCACAAGATGTCGTTTTCAAACCTTCGTTCATGTTTCCGTCTGCAAAACCATCTTTTCAAGCTCAAAACATTCCGACCTTTGACTACTGCATCATCAGATAGTTATAAGCAGCTGAAAAGTGTTGATGAGATACCCGGACCGACAAGTATTCCTGTGTTTGGTGCTGGATGGCGGGTGATTGTAGACATGATTTCGAAAAAGAAACCTATTGGAAAGGTATTCCTCGATGCACAATTTGAAGACGTCAAGAAGTATGGGCTGATATCTAAGATTGATATGCCTGGCCTAAAAATCATACAATTAGCTGACCCAGATGAAGTTGCAAAAGTACTACGAAACGAACCCAAGTACCCGAAGCGTTTTGATTTTCCTGTCTTAAATTATTATCGTGAGATACGGGATACCATTCCTGGGGTGTTCTTTGCTGATGGATCAGATTGGCACAGGCTTCGAAGTGTCGTTGGTAAACGTATCCTTAGACCTCGAGACGTAGCTGATTATGTACCTGTCTTCAACGAGATCATCACCGACTTTGCTGAGCGATTACATAAGCTGCGACTACCATCTGGAACCGAGCAGGAATACGAAATTAAAGACCTTGACAACGAGCTGTTCAAGTGGTCCTTTGAGTCGGTTGCCCATGTGTTGTTTGACCGAAGGTTTGGATGCCAAGAAGATAACATGAATCCCGATGCACAAGCTTTTATCAATTCTGTTGGCGGATTTTTGTCTAATGCTGTTAAGGTTGGATTCCTTCCAGTGTGGTTTTACAAGATTTACGAAACCAAAACTTTCAAAGATTTTGTTTACCATTTTGACACCATGAACAAGTATGCAGAGCTTTTTATCAACAAGAAAGTAGAACAGCTCAAAAAAGGAAAAAGATTGAGTCCTGATAAGCCATTAAAAGTAGGATTTGTTGAGTTTGTTCTTTCAAATGATAACATGACCAAAGATGACCTAATGGCAAGCATTATTGATCTGCTATTCGCTGGTGTGGACACAACTTCTAACACTATGCAATGGATACTATACTTGATGGCCAAAAATCCAGACAAGCAAGCAAGACTACTTCAAGAGATCACTTCAGTGCTGAATCCAAATGAGACACCAACTTCAAAAAGCTTAGCAAACATGCCATATCTAAAAGCTTGTGTGAAAGAAACACTAAGATTATATCCAGTCCTTTCATCCCAGAGCCGTCAAATACCTTGTGATATGGAAGTCCTTGGCTATCACTTACCAAAGGGTATGCAGTTGAATTTCATGAGCTATTACATGGGTCGAAATGAGAAGCACTTCAAAAATGCCAACAAGTTTATTCCAGAAAGATGGCTGCGTAGTGAAAACAGTCAGATATCAGAGTCACTTCATGCTTTTTCTTCCATTCCATTTGGATTTGGGACAAGAATGTGTGCTGGGCGACGTATAGCTGAACTTGAATTATACTTGCTTACCACAAGGTTGTTGCAGAAGTATGAAATAAAGTACCCTGAAAATGAAGATGTTAAGCCATTCATGCGTGGTGTCACTATCCCAGATCAACCCCTCAGAGTGAAATTTGTTGAAAGATCAGTCAGGTCTTAAGAACATTTGCTGATGCCTGTGGTACCCAGGGAAGAAGGGAGCTGTAACTCTACCATTTGGAAATCTAAGAAAAAAACATTAGTTTGTTGAATCATCATGATCTCTCTTTATCACTTTTTACATGCTAGTATCATTTATATTAATGGTACTTTTAACATATTGAATTAAATCAGTTGTTAAATAGTTTGATGACTGATATATACAAATATGTTACACATTTGAAATGAACCTGAACTAGCAAAAATGAGATTTAAAATATGCAGTATTCCAAGGTAAAAACCAATACCTTTTCTTGTCTTCTAAAATATAAATGTAAGCAAGCATTTTAGTGATTGACACAAATTTAATTCATTCTATTAATTAATCAAATAACATACAATTTACATACCTTCTCTAATATAGTTATGCAGCAAGCAGACTACTTTGTAAATACATTAAAGGACAGTTTTCTTTTGATTTTCATCCATAATCTTGTTATGAAATAATAAATGTACTCATGATTATTAAATTAAACCTCTCACTCACCTCTCACTGCTGTGGTCTCAGGTTCAATATTCAGACCCGTTATTACATGTGAGTAAAGTTGTTTGTTGGTTCTCTCCTGTACTTCAGGGTTTTTTTTCCTGGTTCTCTGGTTTTCCTCTCTCTTGAAATGATGGGTGATTATAAACAAACAAAAGATGAACAAGGAAAAAAATGTAAAGAAGGAAGGGTTTTTATATATAAAACAACATCAGCTAAGCTTGAACACCTGATGTCAAACATGCAGTCTTGACAGCAGGGAAGCGAGCTTGGTATGCAGACATTTTCTTGCTCAAATAAAGATGACTACAGCTAAAACCCATGAGTTTGCTATTTGGCGTGACTATTGCTAGAACGCGCTAGAGCATGTTATGATCTAAGTCTCTTTTAGTTAGCCAATCATTAATAGACAGTAATTGAAACCTGTTCAGCCATGTATCGTGGTGACGACTACATTCCATATACCCAACCATCTTTGATATGAACTAGTGATTGCTGTACAGCCATTGTTCATAGAGAAGGCAATATGGATCAAATCGGCTAAAGACATTCAATAAAGGTTATATATATTAGAGATAGGCAATGATCAAACCATTGGTGAGCGTCCTTGGCGTGCTGTTTCTACTAAGCAATCAAGGTATGCTAATGTTTTCACAGAGCTGTTAGGTCGCCGATTTAAGGCTCTTTATTATCATATTGAGACTTGCCATACTTTACTTAGATGTCTTCTATAGCTCGTAATAATGAATACTTGGATTTTTGATTTTGATTTTATGAATTTTGTGGTTTTAATTACGAATCAGTTTGTGTTTGTGCCTTAGTTATTGGAATTAACTCTAAACTTCCGGGGATCTATGATTGTCCATTCTTCCGCTTGGGGGGTGCTGGTTGTGATCGGTGCTCGTGCTTTTGATCCCAAAGCCAACCCCCTTACAAAGTGTAGTATAGAGTGTATGATTAGTTAGCAATAATACCAACCAAGTATATCATTTCTTATTTATTAGAAGTTTGTCTTGATTGATATACGTTTCTTGTTGATTAATCGCAGAATCACATAGCATTAAGACAATGCTGCAAATTCTTTTTGAATTTCTGACCACTGTACCGTTATGAATATTAAACAGCTGCACGACTTGTATATTCTTTCGTTTTCCTAACACACAATTGCTAAACAAAGTTGCTCGCTTCTGACTACTTAAGAACGATTGTCTTGTCATGTCACGCATTAAGGTTTGGCAAGAATAGTATCATTAACTTAGGTTCTTCAGTGAGTTATTACGAAGTTGTCAGTCAAACAGGTCATAAGGACATGCTATCGGTTCATCAAATGGAATTGAAAAATACAGCGATTATTGAATCTAGATTAAGCAATAAAGGAAATCTATAACACCGTGAAAAAAGAAAAATACACTTAACTTTACTGATGTTTCGAGTTTTCGCCCCTCGTCGGAGTAAAAAAGCAAAAGCTTTTTTTCACAGTGTTACAGACTTCCTTTTATTGGTCATTGTATTAATTACACACCGACGCAGCCTATACTAGTTTACTCGCCGGTTTCCATCTAGATTAAACTATTTATTTGAAAAGCATTTATTCTTCATTTGCGGGTTTGCTTTTTGTCAGAGAGATTATACATCGATATGGAATGGATCAATCAATTATAAGATAATAATAGTCATGACCAAGGTACAACATTTTTGCCATTAATATTAGAAGTACGAACACCACAAAATCATTTAATATCACCACTCATGTTGTAACTTAACGGTATTGAACATACTATCCCGAAGTTCAACATATCAACCTTATCTCAACTAGCCTCTCTATTTCGTTACTATTCTGATAAGGTTTCGAAGCTGACATTGACAAATATTTCAAAAATACCCTTGGGTTTGTTTGATATCAGTATGAAAGTATATTTTAGTCTATCTCTTCATGTTACGTGATAAGAATTTCAGTGACTGCAGACGTTATAAACAGTGAAAGCAACAAATCGACAGATAATACAAACATATATACATATACACCAAATTGTAAAAACGTTGTCGGGTTCAAAAGGTTGAATCATCGAAGGTAAGACCGAAAGGGGTAATGGGTAAGCACTCAATAAGG
>JAAAQI020133008.1:0-13264 GCA_011800005.2 Stichodactyla mertensii | reverse complement strand
CCTGAAGGTCTAACCATTTGCAGATGTAGTTACAAAGGCAGCACCTTCTCAGTTATTTTAAGACCCTGAGTGTTGGTCCAGCCAGGGCTTGAACCCACGACCTCCCACATGAAAGACCGGTGCTCTACCAACTGAGCTAATCAGGTGGCGGTCAATCGGGTGGCGGAAGCTTTCATTTATTATGGCATGGGGGAGGGGGGTCAACAAAATTGAGGGGGGTTATGTTATCTTCAGTAAGTCTTGTGGGGGGAGTTATACATGGCAGACATGTGAGGCTGAAAGTATGACTGAAGTCTTGGGGGTTGTACAGGGCTATGAAATTTTTACTCTCCTACTGTCAACAAGGGTGTAATGAAATGTTTCTTAGCTAAACCCCCCCCCCCCCCCACACACACACACACATATGCCATAATAAATGAAAGCCCCCTTACCTGACATTAAGGGTTTTCAGGTTTTTAAGGTCATTTGTCATTTTAGCCATATCATCCCAAGAGGCAATAATGTTTTTAGACAAATCTAGCTGTGTAATATCTGTCATCATAGTTAAGAATATAAAACCAACACCTGCTTGTGATTTTCTGATTCTTTCTTTTGCTCTCCTAAACCTCCTGCATGATGGAAGTTTATCTTTATTGCTTACAATTCAAGTGAATAAATCAAGAAAAAGGATACTGGGAGCAATAGATGATAGTGAGATATCTTTATCAGGTCCATTTACTCGATGGTCTCTAAGGCCCACATCAAGCAGCTTTTGAAAACAACTAAAATACAAGTAATTCTTTGCAACTTATACACATCAAAACTTAAATTAAAATGAGTTTACTATTTGTTTATATGTATGGATGGTCAATGCTGTGACTTGTAAGGATCAGGTCACCTGTTTGATCCCAGTGGATGCCACATTTCAGTAGAGTTTGTTCAATGTTTTGCTCTCTCCTTTACCACAAGGGTTTTTGTTTTTTCTCCCTTAAATGTTGTTGTACTGTAAATACTAAATGTAGTAGTAACATGCATATGGAGCAATCTTACAGAAGATCCCCTCAGTGTGATGGCTGCAAAAAGCATTTAGTAAGCATATGCAGGGTCAGATGCAGGGGAGGGGTGCAGAGGGAATGCACCCCCCTGAGATGTGCCACTTAAGTCAATTATGGATTAAATATTTACTTTTAGTGCTTGAGTCCTGAACATTCCTGGGGATGCACACCTCTCCCCCTTAAAAAACCCTGGATCTGCCCCTGCATATGATCTATGTTCTTTGTACATTGCACAATATGTTGTACATTACTGTTGTATATACCTTTGAACCTTGTGGATATCATCTGCTCCTACCACCTCTACTGGAGTTTTTTTATTCTTTGCATCAACCACATACAAGTCTTGTATTCCTTCATCTTTTACCCCATATCTTTGTTTTAAAGCATCAGTTACTGGTACACCAAAATCAACTTTCTTACATCTGACAAATGAACCACTTGTAGGATGGCTTGAGATGTAAATGAACCATAGTTATAGACTGATATTAAATTCATGCCCAATGGTAGTTTTAGCTTTCCAACCTAACCTTAAACCATGCTAACTATTAAATCTATACTAGTCTAACCATCCTATCTTTCCTGACAGTACTAGTTGTGCCAGACATAGACATAGACCCAGCATTTATCACTTGTCATTCTTGTTTCAACAAAGCATATGTCCAGGGTGTCCAGACTCCAAACCTAACAATTGTAGCTGTTTCAGTGTTCTACCCATAATAACTATTCTAGCTGTCATAGTTTTGTTGTAGCTCAAAATAATTGCATCTAACCTTTCGTACATACGAAGCACAAAATGTACTATTTTAAAATTTGTTAGAAATGACTTTCTCGTTACATTCCAACAGTTTGCCAAACAGGCTGTCTAATTTACCACAAGATTAAGAATTTATACATTCATTAACAAGAATTTTTTTAGTCTAATAATTACCTACATACGAAGTAGCTGACCCCGTCTAATGTGCCATTGTGCTTGCCACGGTTCTCGTCATCCCACTCTACACCCAGCCATTCACCTGAACATAATTGCATTAAAATAATACGTGTTTACATATAGACATCACCAAACTTAGCAAGCATCTTAAGCATCTTAATCTCTACCTGAGGTGGGCGGCACTTCTCCAAAATACTTCACAGTTCCTTGAAAACCTTCACAAACAATTCGCCTTCCGACCAAACTCGGTCCATCCGCCATGTTAGTATCGCGGGCTTACTCGAGCTCAGTGGTAGGAGGACGATAATATGAAGCATGTAATTGGCTACTTGATAATGAACCAATGAGAATCTTCGTAAGAAACCAATGTTCGCGGAATTTTGTTGTTTGGCGGGAAAGTGTGTACTTGTTGATATTGCACACGATGCCTCGAGGAAAGCGAACAGGAGAAGATCAAAGCAGCGAAGATGAAGTAAAAGTTCCTTCGAAAAAGCTCAAATCTGTCGAGAAGAGTAACTCAACAAATGGTCTTAGGTTGAGGATTGAACGCTGGTAAGATCTAAAGGCCATATTTTGTCTGTACAATAATCTGTGCCTAAATTACACTGTATTCAAATGTAAGGTCAATAAACCCCCTTTATTTACTAACATTGTTATATTTATCTGCAATAATAGTACTCTTTAACAATGACATATATACATCGTAGCGATCAGGTGTAAACAAATACCATTGTTATGTAGTTCACTATTGATTAAGTAAAACCTCATTGCCCTTTTCTCTAAGGGACTTTTGTTTTATTACGTAACAGTGGGAGGGGGGATGATAAAAAAAGTCAGGTGTTCAATTACTGTTTTCACTTTATTTAACATCATCATTTATTTTACCAATTTATATCTATGCTTTCTCTATGATTCTTAACTCAGGATCTGTACAAGAATGATCCTAGATATCAGTGTGTAGGAAGCATTTTTTCAGTGGGGGAGGGGGAAGGGGAAATTTGTTTTATGTACATATCAATGTTTCGTTTATGATAAGTGCATTATATGATAGAGGGATTTCACTCAAAAGCTCTTTATTGAATGTTTTCTTTTGACAGTAATTCCTGACAGGTGTATAAAAGGAATGCTGATAAGCTCAAATCAGAGCTTATGGAAGCCTTCCCTCAATCAGAAATTATCATAAATCCTGACAAGCCAAGATCAAAAAGCTTTGAGGTGTTTTTGATGAAAGATGACGACACAGGTATATAATCAATCAATTTATTATTAAAATTAGAAAAAGGTTTTGTTGGTCTTTTTTTTGTGCTCATTAGTTCATTTGTCCTACTCAGGCATTCAATTTTTGAACAAGGGAAATGAGTAATAAGAGGGTTAAAAGTATGGCACTGGTCATTGTCAGGTCAAAATGGGAACATGTCCTTTCAAGTGCTTGTCTTACAAGTGATGTTAACCAGCCACATCCAAAATATCACTAACACTCCAAGAAATAGGAATGGTCCACCTTAATAAGTAATAATTCATCATTTTGGTTGGGTGGTTGACCAGCCATTATTGTTAGTGCTTGAGTAATGATGCCATATTGTTTAGCAATTGCAAGTAAACATGTGTTGGTTTTGCCATTTTTTACCATAAAATATTTTATTTTCAGAAGTCATGATATGGTCAGGTATCAAGAAAGGGCCTCCACGCAAACATAAATTTCCTGAAAGCCCAAATGTTATCAAGGAAATAAAGACTCATCTTTAGAATATGCTTATATTGTAATCCAAAAAAAAGTGTAACCACTCCTCCAATGTGTAACTATTTGTTAATGTTAATATTAGCAAAATCAGTCTGCGTTGATGATGGCTTGTAATGAAAGGAGTTGTCCTATTCCAAGCTTGATGTACCCTGCAACTGAACTCTTCATGTAATTCTTTTAGTACATGGAATATATGTAGAGTATTGAATACATTGTACTCGTAATTGTAATATAACTTTTACTTGGTCATGGGGTCAGGGGTAACTTCAGCACCCCAGCCTTTATAAAACTATTATCAAATTGTACTAGCCTTCTAAATCTTCAAATCTTGGTCCTCATCACTACCCAAAAGATGTCATGTATACCATGAGTGTACCATGATCCTTGCTTTATCCTTGTTTTTGATGACTTTGTTTCCTTGCTGATCACACACAGTAATGGACATTTTTTAAGTTATTAAAGCATGTTAGGCTGGGTCCCCCACAAAGAATGTACCTGGCTATATCCCTGAATATTCAAGATTAGTGATTTTACCACAACTGTTAAGAATTTTGCTTTCTGATTGGTTGATTGCTCACAGTAAATAAGTACATACCCTAATTGATTGCATAATCACTCATGCAAAGTGCATGTGTCAATAAATTTTCCTTGTTCTCACATCCACTTATTTCCCATAGTTAGCACCATCAATTTATCAAAACTGTTAAGTGGATCGACTCATCTTTATCTTGTCCATCCACAACATTTTTGAAGATTTGATGATGCAAATGTGGTAAATAAGAGGACATATCACTAGAAGCCATTGTAAATTTGTTAATGAAAGCCCATTTGCTTGTCTGATGTGAAAGATTCACTATGACACTATTTTTGTCATCAAAAGGTGACAATGTCTTTATTTTTCTCACTATTTTTACATTTTACATGTACACTTAACTTTGATAATACTGTTATTGAGAGGATTTTTGTGATCCAAAATTCTGAAATAACTCTGAAAAACAACCATTTGTCAGTAATGTAACAAGTACAAACTGTGCTAATACACAAGATCTTTAATCTAAGTCAAAGGTAGCTATTGCCCAAAGGCGGATTCAGGGAAGGGGCCCAGGGGGTCCAGACCCACCCCTCAGTAACAAAAATATCCACAATAAAAAAAGCATTTTCTAACAACAATTAAGTTAAATACATCAATTTTAAATATTATGACAAAAACAGGGTATATCTTCATGTAGAGGACACAATAGAGGACACGGCCTACATAATTCAATAGAAACCTATTGTATTCTTTGTTAGCTTCATTCTACTGTATAACTTGGAGTCTTGTTCTGGCTATTGAATTACACAGAATATCCTCTACATGAAGATAGAACCCAAAAATAAGACTTTGTGACAAGATCAATATTTAATATTAATAATAATTAATATAACAATTAATATTTTAGGACAAGCACTTTATCATCACAGGTTTGGGCCAAAAAACACATTACTAAAAATGAACATAATTAAACTGATGGGTTATGTTTATTGACCAAATGAGTGAGTAGTAGTTTTGGCATAGACTAGACTGTAATGACTAGCCATGTCAAGGTAAGATGATAACATTTGTAAATGAAGAATATGACCTATTGTCAAGACTCTTAATATTAATGACAAAAATATCATCAGATATCATATTATATGGTACTTTCACTTTTTACATTCACTAGTATTAAAGAAAGTTAGAATTATCAATTCAGACACCTTTGCTCAACATACAATTCTTAATTTGTCTATTTTTAATGCTTTCCAGCTAGATTGATAATTATCAGTTTATATAATTATAATATGTATATATCATGGATTTTTACCATTAGTTTTTGCTGTTGTCATAAATGGTACAGTAAGAACCAGAAATCAAATTAAAAGAATATATGACATTTCCACAACACTTACAGAAAAACTATTTTGACATTTGTATTTTAGCTTCGTGATGTCAAAAAGATCGAAATCTAATTCTTATACTGGTACTTCAAGTCCAAAAACATTTATGTAAAGTTTGACATCTTTCAAATACTTAACAGTCAAACTTTGACATAAATAAATAGGTTTTCTTCATGTCACATAAGTGGTTGCTCCTATATGTAACTGGACAGCTGTACAAAACTAGTTTCAATTGCCATTCAATTTTTCCTAGATTAGATTAGTAAAAAAAGACTGCTCCATTGACAGTGCCCTCTTCAATGTCATTCCAATGGTAAATACAAACCAGGCTCTACAATAAAAACAGAAAAGGCTCATATTATCATCAAACTGTTGCACCACAATGGCAGGATTATGATAGCAACATGCAACCTGGATGAAATTAGTCAAAACATACAAATAGCAAGGATTGTAACAAGGTTTGTGCTGCACTGTACTGACCCTCTTGCTTGGCTAAGCAACTATGTCTCACAAACATTAAAGTGAATAATACTAACCTTTTCATGACCTAGATGCACCTGATGATGGATAGTGTGCAGTTTCCTGGAAAATTAATTCTACAAACAAAAATGCGAAGGGTGATTGTGAAATTTGACTGTCCAGGTGAGTCATTTTCTGACATTAATATTTGAATAGACCTTTTATCAAAATGGCAAATTTCTATTGAACACAACCAATAGCTAACCAAAAATTGATAATACTTGTAAATGCTACACTACACATTATGGTACCTTTCAGACTTTCCTTAGGTAAATCATCCAACTCTGTTTCAAACCTGAATGGCTCCTCAGCAATGGGCTATAATCAAAATGAACAGTATTACAGTATTGTCCTTAGCTATCTGATTACCATATAGGAGAGTGGTTAGAGTGGCACCATTTGATCTGTTCTCTATCTTACCTCATCAGCAGGATCATAATACTGTTCCAAGTAAGGATGTGCTAAAGATTCTTCAATAGTAATTCTTCTATTGGGATTGAATGTCAACATCTTGTCCAACAGGTCCAGAGCTGAACAAAACAATATCAGTTCTTCAGATATACAGGATATCACTTTTATGGTATGTCCTCTAGTTACCACAGTTTATATCATCAAGTTCTGTTACAGATTTACAACTTAGCTGTGTTTTGTTTCATACCATCCACCTTAGGAAGAAAACTAGGTACCTGTATATACCAGTACATGTCTGCATACATACCTTTAGGACTTGCATTAGGAAATATCCTTGTCCAAGGAATTTTAGGCTTGTTTGGTAGAGACTCCAGATAGCTACGAGCCTTGAGAATACAAACAATATCATGTAAATATCAGGATTTTATTTTCTTGTTAATATAGTCAATCTACTTCATCACTGAAGCTCATTGATTTGCAGTTAATAATAATCCAATTTATGAAAAGAAAACAACTTTAATGAAAAGGAAAGGTAGTATGGATATTTTACATTTTATAGGTTGCTTTTTGTTAATACTTCACTTGACTGAAGTAACAAGCCTTTATCTGACATCACATACTCAAGCAATTTATGATTGACTGACAGATCTTGACTTTTGTTGGTTCAAAGAAAAAAACTCACTTCAGCAAGGATGATATCATCATACTAAATTAGACTTTTAAGATCAATGTCAAATTGAAAGCACCAGCTGTTAACTGGATTTTTTGACTCTCCAATTTTAAATAATCCCAGTCAACTTTTCAAGTGTCATTTTATCAAGATGTTAGTAATGACCTTTTCATTCATGATACATTGAAGATCATCTTGACTTGGAGAACCAAGAACATTAAGAATGTGATTCAGCTGATCAAGATCTAATGTTCAGTATGTGGTTAAGAGAGAATAATACACTATATTTCTGAAAAAGAAATGCTTTTACCCCCTTATTAACAGTCTTAAGTTATAATGTAGGGAATCAATGTCTGGGGTCTCCAATTCTATTTCTGGACTAAGCATAATTTCATGTGAGTAGACTTTCTTGTCAGTACTCTCCCTTGATTTGAGGTTTTTTATTTTTTCTCCCTGTTTTTTCTTCCTCCACAAAACTCAACATGCTAAATTCCAATTTAATCTAATGGCCTGACTTTGATCAGCCAAGATGCTGCTTCAGGGTTTGATAAAACTGAATTGACAATTGTAGAATTGTAATTCAACATGGCATGTCAATTTAATGTGTTTGTTTAATACTGTAAAGGATACAATGTTTTCCAGGGAAAAGTGGCTTATTTGACAGCATTTCTCCTAAAATACATCCAACAGACCAGATATCTATAGCTTTACTGTATCCTTTGGAGTTTAACATGATCTCTGGTGCTCTATACCATCTTGTAGCCACATATTCAGTCAGAAATCCAGTATGATCATGCTCTGGGTCAGCAACTCTAGCCAAGCCAAAATCACAGATCTGTAGAAGCAGTAAGATGGATAATAATCAAAAACAGCTACTGTAATCAAAACAAAGCTGTCTTTAGCTAGGCTTTTACTTTCACTAGGTGGCTGTTGACTCAAACATTTACACTCCCTCAACAACCATACACACTCTATATTTACTTTTTTATACTTAAACTCCTAAGATTTCAGATTGTAATTGTATATCTCTTTTATTACTCAATATTGTTGTACATGTGTGAATTTAATAAAATACCAAATACCAAATATGTAAAACCTAATTCATAAATTGGGGTCAATATATTACTGGTAGATAATAATTGGCCCTTAATAATGTAATGAGTATTAATATGAGTATTATAAGTAATCTTATAATACTATGCATAATTAATGAGGCCAAAACAATAGAAAATCATAAGTGTGGAGGAGAGTTTGTATATTTCATACAGTATATTCCTGATTTGCATAAACGTAAAAGCTAGTTTTCTCAGCCAAATTCACATGAATGTTCAAAATTTTAGTAAAACATATACATGTAGCTAACCTAGACACATCATAAGCAAGATACAATATGCATGTTAGTGCTGGATCTGATCTACAATCTCTCTCCTGCAGCTTGAGCTTGTAAATTAGATATACCATCACCACTTACATTGTATCTATTACTTACAGGCAGGACTTACATACAGGTATGGTAAAAGGTATGAGTGGTGCAATAATTGTTCAACAGGATACATACAAGCAATTTGATCATTTAAGGAACAACTGGAGTAATTATATATAACTGAGCAACTTTGGTTCATTTAAGTTATCAAACAGATGTTTGTTCTAAGTGACCTGGCTAAATATCATCATAGACCTCACTTGGTCACATGAGCCCCTGTAGCTCAGTGGGTTAGAGCACTGGCTAGCAACCTGAAGGTTGTGGGTTTGAATCCCACTAGGATCTCTGAATTTTTCCAAGAAAAATTTGCTTGACGAAACATAATCACATCATTCTTATAATTTACCAAGCACCATAAACACTTAAAACTTTGGGCCTGTTCACACTAGACTGACAAGAATTGCTCAGCCTTGTGAAAAGTCAAGACAACTTTTGTTTCAAACGAAAATTGTTTGGTTTGTCGTGTTCACACTACCAGTTACTTTGGCAAACCGTCAATCAAAAGCAGATATGACACCAACTTAAAATAGTTTTGGCAGCAAACTAGCATTTATCGTGACAATAATGTTGCCTCAAAACTCTATTGTCTTTTTAGTTTTTTTCTTTGCTATACAAGATATTTTTGCATCCAGGATTTTCATGAGGAATGTAAAGACTCCAGTCTCAGTCCATGTTGAATCACAAGTGTCAGTGACTGGTCAATGACTCATATTTCATGTTTCACTGTTAGATGTCAAATTATTTGACAGTTTTGACATTTACAAAAAATTGGCCTGCTCTGAGGCAAGCTGATGGCATCTTTGAAGTTTGGTAGGCAAGACAAAAATTTAGTATGATCAAAAAATCGCGATTGCACTTGTAAGTGCCTCATGTTGACAGATTTTTTGCAAAACAAACAGAAATTGGGTCATAGGCGAAAGGGTCCCTTGGTTCAATTCAACATGATATTAGGATGGTATTAACCAGGCCATGGTTTTCACATTTTGGCACAATCAATTTGAGCTGAAAAAAACATGGTGAGAACAACCAAGACCTGATATCTGCAGAATTATATGATAAGGTTGAACCACTTGTCCTTCATACTGTTAACTATCAAGAGAATGTCTTTATATTGTCACATATCAAGACTGGGCCAATTGTTATTGGGATGACAAAAGTAAATAACATGATAATATGAATGCAATGTGACCATAGCCTGGATAATTATGTAGGAGACTTACATGAAAGATTAATAAACATACCTTGAGATCACAAGTTGTGTTTAACAACAAGTTACTTGGCTTTAAGTCTCGATGGAGAACATTAGCAGAGTGGATATACTTCAGTCCTCTCAATATTTGATACAAAAAATAGCATATATGATCATTACTGAGTTTCTGTGACTTCAATAACTTGTACATGTCAGTCTCCATCAGGCTTTGTACTATGTAACTGTACTTGCTGTCAAGGTAGTATAATCATCTAACATGCACATTCATTCTTTCAATTGGAGTAATCTACTGTACACTAATACTAAAGTAATCTTAAATAAATGCCTATTTTATTGGAACTACACTGCCTGCTGTTGGTGTCATTTCTCACTAAACAATCACTGTATGTTAATTACAGTATTTAAGATCACAATGATTTACTAATCACAAAATGGGCAATATCAAAAAAAACTGTTTACTGTAAATTAACAACAATCATGCTAACAATATGTCCCAAAGAACATAATTCCCTTAAATCAGCTCTAATATTCAAATTCACCTCTTAATTTTTACTTGGCAGAAAGATTTAATTCATTTAACACCATGCTGTTAGTTTATTTGAAAATATGGATGATCATACAGCTTTGCATATCCGATAAGGAAGAAAAAAGCAGTACTCTATCAATCATCCTACTCGAAATTTAATATCTAGAGATAGTAGTAAGCAGACAGAGCTGTTTTAAGAAATATCAAAAATTTTGATAACAATAACGGTCTGGCAATGAATGAAAATGATTTTCACTGGAAGGGATACTTATCAGAGAAAATACCGGAGCTAATAGACTTTATAAGATTATACATCAGTGTTTAAAAAGAATAATAAAGAAACAAATATGAACAAAATGTTGACCTTGGGTTAAAAAAGTTTAGAGGATACACGTCCTTCATATCTTCAATGGTTGGGGCGCGTATGATGTCCAAAATGCCGATGATCTGCACCAACAAGATTCATATAAGTCAATCATACATAACAATCCTAAGAATGATTATATGAGGGCAAAATACTGTCACAATATGAATAAAGTTAGCCATTAAAGTAACATATGCCATTTCAATCAATCGCTAAACATTTCTTGTCGTAAATATTCAGACACATCTCGTTCTGTTAACAAACTTACGTTTTCATGTTTAAATCGACGAAGGATCTTGATTTCACGTAAAGTTCGCTGGCAATATGTTTGGTGCTCAAAAGGGCTAATCTTCTTGATGGCAACTCGTTGTCCTGTTTGGTTGTCGAGCGCCGAGCTGCAAAAAAAAAACGTGTCTTTCGCTGAGTGCGACGCAAGACTATCCGCACAAACTACCTTCATATTTCCACTTACGACGACGTAAAATCAAAATGTCTGCGATTCTTACCAGACCATTCCATAAGCCCCCTCTCCAATGTAGTTAAGGTTGGAATACCTCGGTCCAACGTCGAACTGTTGTCCTCTAACGACCTCAGGAGGAGCTCGAGTATCTGCTGCAAGACCCGCCATGTTTGTTGGCTCGCTGTGTTTGACGTACTACATGATAACGAGGCTTATCTACCACACCGCGCCCTCACCCAGCACACAAGGCATTCTGGGCATTAATGGCCAACTTTTTGGTACTGATTTGGATATTCCTATTTGGGAGTTTATGGAGAGTTCGCCAGGATATTTCAAAAGACACATTATATAACATTGCTGTAAAGCTGGAAGCAGAGGCTAACTATTTTGTGTCTAGTATTTTGTGTCTAGCAAGACTTTGTGCTGTCACCCATTATTCTACAGACGAGTCGCAGCTCCGCCGTTCTCCTCCCCTTTGACTGGCCCGACTCGGCCCAAGACTTCAGTGTTCATCATGATACCAGAGAGCCATTTTTCTAATGAAAGCTGGCTATCCTGCCGTCATACTAATAAATTCCTCTTTGGTTCCTCGATCGGTCTTATTTATTTATTTATTTATTTATTTATTTATTTATTTATTTATTTATTTAAGTCGCATCGTGTGTCTACCCGTGCAACTATTGCGCGCGGCGTCGTCGCAAAAATAGAAACGAGTTCTACTTTTATTGTTGGACACACGATTTTCCCGTTGCAAGGAACGTCGCATCGTATTTCCAAGCCTTAATCGAGAACGTCATATTTACTATTTCGAAAAGTTAACATATGAAAGTAATATTTCGAGTACTAGTTTGTAGCTCTATTTATTTATTTATTTTTTATTACTACTGGCGACTCAAAATCATTCAAGATCAACCGCATTGAATCTCAACTTTAAAAGCCAGCGGTTGTCTCACTGGAAAGTGAGTAAGGGGGATCAATAACCATCGAACTACAACATATATAGAGTGAGATACATCTGTTTATTCAAGTGACATGCTTATATTTGATCTTATACATCATTATATAAGATGTCGATAGCACGTGAACTGTACTTTTTGTGAATGAATTGTTTATGATGCAATGTTTGCAAAATAGAATGCGTTCAAAAAGGTTCAAGAAACTACCTCTCCGGTTGAAAAATTACAAACTCGAAAAATTATGGTATTAGGCAAAAAGTGAGGAGTGAAAGTTGAAGCGAGTTAAATTATTTCTACGTGCTGTGTTACTAAAAGTGCTTTGAAATTGATACAACATTAGAGTGATTTTCATTAACCCGTGAAATACACATTAGCGTATTACGCTTTATTACACTTCGGTTCTTTTGTTTTTCATTGTGTCTATCTGACAGTTACACTCCAATTAGTAGACTTTGTTTCACGGGTTAATGAAAACCACTAGCTCCATCATAACGCTGCAGCTAGCAGCGTGTATGATGCGGGTCTTTTCCTTTCACTGGGCTGCATCAGGCGCCGGTGGTATTTCTTTTATTGGAATGTGCTCTGTTGGATTTTGCGCTTGCCCGTCATAAACTGGAGGAGCCTGTCCTGGATGACTGGCTGGTTGAACTGGCTGGCCAGCTGGACCAATATAACCAGTTTGAACCGCCCCAGGTCCATAATTCTGAGCAGGGTAATGAGAAGTGACAGTCACTCCTGGCTGTTGGACCACAACTACTCCCGGTTGTTGCTAAAAGAGGTCAGGAATCTGTCAATCTATCGTTTTATTATAATCAAATGGTTTATATCGTTCAAAATTTTAAAGGAGCGCAGAAAAGGTTCCATTAGAAATAATTCTTTTAATTGGCTAAAACGCTGGAATATCAATCGCACGATATTCGCTAATTAGTTCGCACATGGCAAGTTCCCCCCTAACTCACCTGGCTCTTAGCACAACAGGTTGCCATGCAACCAATGATGGATCCAGCAAATACCACAATCATGCACAGTCCGTTAGCAATGA
>JAAAQI020132997.1:0-13265 GCA_011800005.2 Stichodactyla mertensii | reverse complement strand
ATACTTCGCTCTACTTCTATGTATTGAGCACTGTTTCACGAAAATCAAATTTTACACTTTATATATATATATATATAAGCCTTATATAATCTAAATATAAAGATTTATATTTTCAAAACTTTTTTGAAGGTGTTTACTTCAATGTTTTCATACCAATTCAACATGCTTTATGCTCCTCAAAAAAAAATCTTTTTATTCTGAAATAACCTCTCAGATTTGGTTGTGTGCTGTGATATGTCTATAAAGAAAGTATGAGTACTTTCAATTCGGAGCAAAATTATAAAGAAACTATCAAAAAAAGGGGCATGATATGTAGAATACCAGTTCCAAGTGCATATATATTTGAGATATAACAGACACACTGATTGGCTGGCTACCATGTTTATATCAGAGGACAGAGACTTGCTTGTGCTAAAAAAGTTGAACAAATATTTAAAAAAAAAAGCAATATAAAACAATTGCTTATGTCTCTGTACTGTGATATAAACACTCTGAGATGTGTAGAGCACTACTCAGCTATGCCTGACACACCCCAAAGCTCACTTTTCTCATGCTCTACATCTCTCAGTGTGTTTATAAATATCACAGTACAGAGAAATGCAAGTGCATTTTATATTGCTTAAATTAGGGAGATGTGAGTACTTAAATATAGCAAGCAATAAAATTGTTGATTTGTTGCCAATAATTCCTAAAAAGATTATACATGTACAGTAAGTCTATTCTTATAGAAGCATTATATTAATTGTAAAGAGCTTTGAATGGAACCAAATTTGACCTTTATGTAGACTTTTAACTTGGAGAGTATCACTAACAGATGTAAATTATATGTCACTGATAACATGCCGAGACATGTTTTCACAGTATAGGTTTGCTATGATATAGGTTTTAAATTGTAGTTATTATTTGTGATACTTATTGGTACTTTTTGAGTGCTCTAAGCAGAGAAACCTGGAAGTTATAACTTTTGTTCCAATTTTATCAAGAAATATGACATTGATAATCAATTTTAATAATACCTTAAAATTTACTGTATGTATAGTTTAATGTTTATTTAGGCTATCATTTGAGTTTTTATAATCAGAGCTACTGTATCAGCAGCCGTGCAGTGTGTGTGTGCTTGTTTTACTTTGTATGTGTAAACCTTTATCATTCCCATACAACCAGTTGCTAAATGTACATGTAGTGGAGCCAGCTACAAATATTTTAGATTTTTTAGATATCACAGTTATACCAAAAATAATTACCATGCTTAGATAAGAAAGATATGTTCATCTGGCAAAACAAAAAGGAAGTCAAATTGGCTTTTTCATTGAAATAAAAGCTGATAAATCGTAATTAAATGTTCAGGGAATTCTCCTAGTTGATTATCTAATTCTACAATCTGCAGCTATCCCTGTAGTTCTGCATAGGTCTCACTTGACTACAATGTCAATCAAGGTCATAATCATAGAATACTGAGTCTTTTAGTAGTAATGAACAGAATACTACAATTACTTTGGCCAAAGTCTTAACTAATCCTACAACTTTGATTGCTCTTCCAATGATTTAAATGTAGTGGACTCTTAGTATATCATATGTAGCTAGGTTGTTTACTAATAATTCTTGTGATTTAATTCTGACTAAATGGTTCTGCCCCTGCAAGAACCAACATTTATCCAAAATGTACTTAGCTTCTCAAATATCAATTTCTGAATTATCAGTCAAGTTAGTTATCAGTCTAGTTAGTTATCTAGTCAAGGAAAATATCATTTTTTTTTTTAAATGTTGCATAACACTTTAAAACTAGATTAAATATGCTTAAGGGAAGTGTTTCTACAAAGAGCATCATACATACATATGCATGTAAACTAGCTCCTGTCTTTAAAAATGTTTCTTTCAATAGAATGTATTTGAAATTGATTCTTGTATATGATCTGTAGAATCTTAAAAAATGTCATCAAAGCACTTGTAAATCTGTTTACAATTGGAATACAATTTTCTAGCTGGTTTTACAGGTATGGCTTGTGGTACATGCTAATATAATATGTAATGCTGTAATGCTTCAATATCATTTTTTTGCTATTGCTCTCACAAATCTATTGTGTGGTTGCATGTTCAATGAAGACCATAAACCAGAGGTCATTTTTAGTAATAGGGCATTTGAACTAACAGGTCATGTGACCAGAACTCCCTTAAATCAAGCTCTAGTATCAAAATGAACTCCAGAAATGAAAAAAGCATCTCAATATTAGTAAGAAGGTGATGTTTCAGCTCAAAATGTTTGACACAGTAAAAATTGCATGAAATATAAAATTTAGAATTTTATTAGGATTTGTATTGGAAAATGTGTTGGATAGCAAACCCATGCCATCCAGCTCATTTTCCCACAAACTCTTAGAAAACATCAGATTTTATAATTCATGCTATTTCTCCTGTGTCAAATATTTTGAGCTGAAACTTCACCTTACCAATATTGAGATGCTCTTTCCATTTCTGGAGTTCATTTTGACACTGGTGCTTGATTTAAGGGGGTTGTGGTCACATGACCTGTTAGTGCAAATGGCCTATTGTGTAAATTATAGTAGTAACAATGTTTTTCTTTTTCTTTTTCCTCAGTGGTGGTGACAGGAATTAATTGCTGGAGTGTGCGCTGTGCAACAAGAGTTCAGAGGATTTTTACTTATGCAAAGCTGCTTTGTATTGTCTTGTTAGTCATTATTGGAATTGTGGAACTTGGCAGAGGTAATAACCATAGAGAAGACAGAAAACACAATGATCATAGGGCAGTTTTTGTTTGAGTAGTAAATGCACATGTTATGGACTTACAGAATGTACACTGTACATTATGTAATGACATTTAAGTGACTTGCATCATTTCATTTACAAATCAAAATAGGCAGGTACAGTTACAGCAAAATAAGGTTCAATTAATAATTTGCTGTTGTTTCCATCTCAGAGAAAGCTCACTCTGTTTGACATGTTACTGTACATGATTATGTATTAAGAAGTTATCATGTAAATAATAATGGCTACCTGTTCACATGTGTATAAAACTCATGAACACCAAACCAAGTGTCATATCTCTCTCTACCTGTCCAACCTCACTTCAGCTCTCTATTGCATGCATGCAGGTTTCTTGGTACACATACATGTACACCTACCTATACCCATGTGGCTACCCATGATCATGATAAAACTGAATGATGATGGTTGTTAATGTCTGTCTGTTGCAGGGAGAACTGAACATCTGAAAAATGGGTTTGTAGGTTCAGAGACTGATCCTGCTAAAATAGGATTTGCCTTCTACATTGGACTCTGGGCGTATGATGGATGGTAAGATTATCCAGCCTCAATAAGCAATATTTGTCTGTATGACACACACACAGTATATAACAAAGGAATCAACATATCATTTGAATTTGAACATTTTAAGTTTATAGATTGAAATCTGTAACTAACAAAAAGATGACACTTGTCACCAATAACACAAGGGATTGGAAGAAATTACATGTAGATGGAATGAAATAGGATCAGAAAGGATGTGATAGGATTAATTAGTGCACTTGTCTAATCACAGACCAAGTCTTAAACAAAAGACTCTAAAGTTATCAATAAAATTAGCCAATCAGAGTTTATTGTTCACAGTACTGAAACTGAAAATACATGTATTGA
The DNA here is from genome assembly GCA_011800005.2 of Stichodactyla mertensii. Classification (NCBI taxonomy): domain Eukaryota; kingdom Metazoa; phylum Cnidaria; class Anthozoa; order Actiniaria; family Stichodactylidae; genus Stichodactyla; species Stichodactyla mertensii. The sequence goes on along the minus strand of JAAAQI020132997.1, from coordinate 9,614 downwards.
TTGTTTTGAAGACTCCACCTGTGATTAGGTGAAAACTCTAGGTTACGGTAGTTGCACTGTAAATGGTTTGAATAGTTACAACTGCAATGTGCTGCACTATGCTTGAATTTTGATTATTTTACTTAATTTTTCAGGAACACACTTAATTATTGTACTGAAGAGATGAAAAATCCTTCCAGGTATACTAAATATTTGAATCACTCATTTTAAAATCATGGCTCACATAAGAAAATAATATGACAAAATTAAAACTTGCAAATTCCCTGGTTCATGTTGAAATGGAATACATGTAGGTTATTCTTCTCAGATATGTGCTTTATTAAGAATCATTTTAATCCATTTATAATTATCATTCACTAGTTTCTTATTCTCATCTTTAACTTGAGGGGCACTTTGCATAAATACAATAGCATGTCATTCTTCACTGCACATGAAAACTATTATGTAATCCTAGAAAGCATCCCTCAAATTTGATGCAATTGAGCCAAAACAAAATGCTTTATGGGATGTAAGAAAGCAGTGTATTTTGTACAGCATAACAATATATTTGTCCACATAATCACAGCTCAAATAGCAAGCAGTTTGCCATTAGTTAAAAAAAAAAAGGTTGACAGCAATTGCCTGACCAAAAGGAACTGCGGAACAATAAGAATTTCTTCATATTGCACCATTCAGCAAAGATCTTCAGCAGGCATTGTTTAGGTATTTAAGATATGAATATGAAGAATTTTTATTGCTCCACAGTTTTTTGATTGTGTAATTGCCAATCACTGATTGCTGTTTGCCATTTGCCCTGTTGACCTTTTTTGAAGTGGCTGTAAAACTCAAGTGGAACCGTGAGCACAGCAAGTGGTTTTGCTGTAAAGTGAATGCTCCTTTCTTTGGGATTTATGTGCACCAGCAAGGTCAGGGGACAAAAACATTGAAAACTGATCGTAGTTTTGAGGAAATTTGTACACTGTGCCTAAATAAGAACAGGAAAAGCTCTGTTACTCAGATATCCATTAACAACTTTTCACATTTTAGCCCACATTTGACAAAACGTTTGTTTTCTGTTCAATTTCCAATCTCCTTCTAATACTTTGCCCATGACCAGACCCTGACCTCATTTGCATGCACTAAATCAAGGAGAATTATGGTAACTCCAGGAAGGTGCATTGTTAATCCATTAACTTTCTATTATTTGATAATTATCACAGACATGCCCTGTGCTATAATGATTAGTATATCTCTGGTAACTACAATATATGCTATATTATTATCAGGGAGATGCTCCGTGCCGTAATGATTAGTATATCTCTGGTTACTTTATGTTATATTATTATCAGGGACATGCCACGTGCCATAATGATTGGTATACCTCTGGTAACTATATGCTATATTATTGTCAACGTTGCCTACATTACTGTGCTGGGAGCTGGAGGAATTCTTGCTTCAGAAGCTGTCGCATTGGTAAGAAAACAATTGATAATTAGTTTGTTGTACTTCATTTTGAATTAACAAAATAGTATGAGGAATATTTCGATCAGGAACACCTTGAAATGAAATGAAAAATGAAATTTTAACATTCATAATGCATACATTCTATATGAATATAATCAAATGCATGGGACTGCCATTGACATGATACATGTAATCCAAGCCACATGAAGGTCTAGCAATTTGCATGTGTTAATTACAAAGGCAGCACCTTCTCAGTTATTTCAAGACCCTGAGTGCTGCTCCAGCCAGGGCTTGAACTATGACCTCCCATACAATAGGCCAATGCTCTACCAATTGGGTGTTGGTAGTGGAGACATACAGTAAAGTGCAAACTTTTTTTAAACCATACTATTATTTTTTCCTTTAGAGCATTGGTGATGCCTACCTAGGACCAGTAAATTGGATCATTCCTTTGTTTGTAGCTGCATCAACCTTCGGTACAGTTAATGGAGTGGCTTTTACCAGCGGAAGGTACAGAAATTTTATGAAATACACTTATTTCAATAATCCTTGTTGCAGCCAAAAGCAACAAGCTAAGACTGCTGCAAGGTCTTCAGTAATTTTTTCCAGTGGTTCATCCATTCAGACACGCTCATTTTAGCTCTTTTTAAAATGGCAGTCTGCTGTGTTTTTCAAGATGTGTGCCTGATACCTCAGCCACAGCCAATACAACTTGAAGAATTTTTATTTTGATGACGTCACGAAAATATCATTTGAACGCGTTATCTTTTTCTGAATAACTCAAAAACTAGATGGTAAAATGTCTTCAAAATTCAATGTATTTTTTATCATATAAAAGTTAAACAATTGTCAAAATATTTAGAAATTCGGTACTGTGGAATTTTTTTATTCAGCAAATTCAAGATTTGCATTTTTTGAAATTCTGTAGTACTGAATGTTTTAGCATTGTGAAATGAAAGGTAAGGTAGTAGACTTTCATTATGAAAAGTTTTAAAAAATTCACCGTGGAAAACTTGAGTTTATAATTTTTTAATGAAAAGAATGGCCTTCATCATAGCTGACATAGTGTTACCATGATAACCTTATATGTAATCAGCTTCATAAAAATTGAATCCTAAACTCATGAACTTTAATATGGTCCTCCTATTGGGTATCAATGTGTGAGTCTGCATTAACCATAGATTACTATGTCCTGTTGATTTGAACTACCGAAAACTCTAGGGAGCCACCTAGAATAACACCACTAATATCTCAAGGGTTTGCCTTGTATTGAATACTTGTTTTTGATTATTATAAGGTTTTTACCTTTGATTAATAATCTGTAACTTTTCTCTGTGTGCTGTTCTATATAAGTGTTTTTGTTACGGTACGGGAAGAACCGGTACAAGAGCCGGTACAAGAACCGGTTACAAGAACCGGTACGGGCACCGAATCATAAGCGAGAAGACCACCAGACCTGAAGAAGTTGACCAGAATGGCAACGAAACGTAGTCAAGAACTAACGCAATGTTTTTACCTTTCTTTTATTGTTACTAAGGTTGACCTATGTCGCAGCAAGAAATGAACAATTGCCTTCACTGTTGGCTATGATTCAAGTGCGAAGATTAACTCCTCTTCCATCCATGCTACTAACTGTAAGAAAACAAAAACGTTTCTCATTCAACTTGTTGATTCTAAGGCAATTTGTTCAAACTTTTAAGAAAGAAACTTTTAAAAAAGAACCCATTCAGCTTCCTAATTTCAGGCCATTCCATGTGTCATTCCATTTTGGTATTATTTCTTTGTTTTGTGGTTCTACATAAAACCATACAATAATATGGATGAGCTACATCCAAGAACCTTATTCCCAAGACAATGACACGTGGTTTAAAATGGGAAAACATTACCCCGAAGGTGAATGGGTCCATTTATTGGACAGGTATCTACACAACAGCGACGAGCGTCTATTAGGTCCGACAAGAACAGCAGTTCTTTGAAGATTTTCTTAACTTTTTCTTGATAGCAGTAATTGCAATACAGAATACTCCCGTTTCAAATTCTCGTTTGCTCGCGGTTAGCCTCAGTAGTGTGTGATATACATTCTATAATATTAATCAGTCCATTTTTAAGGTATGGAAATCGCGTATAAATGAACAGTACAAATGCAATTCTTTATCCAATGATTGCTTAATATTTTACGCACAATCGAGGCTATGGCTGAGCAAAGAAAGAACTGGAAACTGGAGTATTTTTATTGCTGCAGCTGAAAGATAAATTGTGCTTAAAATTTTTGTCACAATTTGAGCGCCGGAATCTTTCTTGTCTCTGTACAGACGTTTAAAAAAACGCATGAAAACTTGCACTTGCTTTTAACCCCCTCCTCAGAGAAACAAGGCTTTGGTAACGTGAGGTTGGATGAGGAAATGGACTAAGAAAACCGTGAACATCAAAAAAAGTCCGAAATGTTAAGCATCGTTTTCTGACCAATAGACCTCTTGCACATGTCGTCAGAGTAGCTCAATCCGGGGGACAAAACAAAAGACTTTTGCTCTCTTGAGAGCTGCTAGAATCCATTGTTTTGTCCCCCAGATTGAGCTCCATTCTTACGTGCTGCAAGGGGTCTATTACATGCGAGAATGAATTCATTTCTAATTAATTACTGCATGTGATTGGTCAGAACATGATGGTTAACATTATAGACCTATTTTAGGTGCTCACGGTTTTCTTATTAGTTTTCTTATTTTTTGATTCATTGATTCCACTTTTAGAGCACCATAGCCATAATAATGGTCATCCCACCAGGATCTAACTTCATGAATCTAGTAGGATTCTTCAGCTTCGCTGCTTGGCTGTTCTACGGAGGAGCCTTTGCGGGACTCCTGTGGTTGAGGTACAAGAAGCCTGACATGCCCCGTCCATACAAGGTAACAATTGTTTATAGGATATTACATACGAAAGATTTTTGAGGGTTGATAATATTTATTGCGAGTGAATGAAGAAATATCGATAAAATATCCAGGATCAAGCAAAAACTTACGGCCATTTGTGATTGGTTAATAAGAGTGTAGCCATGGAAACGGGATATCCTCAGAAACGGAGCATAAAAACGTTAGCATTTTACGAGGTACGAAATTTTAGAAGCGAGAAATACCGATATCAGATATCTCTTCGATATCCATTCATGCTCAGGTCATAATCTTTGCAATATAACATTTGTATTTTGATAGAGTAGTTGTACATTAGTAAACGCGTTGGGAAACCACTATTACAAGTCGACATAGGAGAGCACTGCCTTGTTTCGTAATTCACCACTTTCACATCCCCATAATGCTTTGCGTTTTGGGGGGCAACTGGAAAGAAAATTGTTCGAAAATTCAAAACTTTTCGTACAGATGTTGAGTATAATTGCTGTTATCATTAAAAAAATCGAGTATCAGTTTAATCAGAGTTAATGCCACACGAACAGGAGGATCAAAAGTTTGGTGTTAAGACAGTGTATGGACTTACGAAAAGATGTCTTGACATTTAATCATAAACCTGTTCGAATTTCTTTCTTTCTGGCTTTTGGTAATTCTGGTAATCCTGTAAGTGTTTTTTAGCTGGTTTTTCTTTAATTCTATATAATCTTCATGGTAATATTAACGATTTTATCTCGTTCTGTCCCCCAAAAAACGCAAAGCATTATGGGGATGCGAAAGTGGCGAATACGACTCTTGCGTCCTAATGTGAAAACGTCAGTTCCAACGCATTTCCAAATGTGCACGGGATTTAAAACTCTCCAGAAAATGTCATTTTTGGCACACTGTAAATATGCTGGTAAGATCATGATTGACAACGATGAAAACCGCCTTGCTTTATCAATCTATTTTTTCTTATGTGCGCAATTCATTCCCAACGCAATTCATTCCCAACGCATTTCCGTATTCGTGGCTTCCACGTGTTTCTGTGGGAATAGAATCACAAAGACAAACAAGCCTATATTGCTTCAAAGCACTGATATTTCGGCCCGTATGGTCGTTGCTGATGAGAACAGAACATATGCGAGAATTCGTAGTAGCCTGCAGAAAAAGTAGAAAGTTGTCTGTGCGTAGTCTCCGCATCAACAAACAGTTTGTTCGGATACAACGCAAGCTATCTGTGCGCTGTATACCCGTTGACATGCAGTGGCAACGTTCTGTGTCGACATCAAACTTCGTAGTTCCTCCCGCCTACCAATTAATAATAGACCTTTCCCGAATTCGCTTGGATGATCACGAAACAATGGTTTCAAGTCGAGGCTGGCCTTGATAAACAAAAGAATCAAGTTCAGTCTCGACTTGGAACCATTGTTTCGTGATCGTCCAAGCGAATTCGGGAAAGGTCTATTATTCCACGAAATCGAGTCGTACGTGAGCTCATGACCGACGAGCGAGTCGGCCATGTACAACGAGATTGAATGGAATAATTGTTTTATTATATTCACATCCGCTGGATTGTGAGAAATATAGATGAAATAACGTCGGCGAAACGCTCCGCCATTTTGTTTACTTCTCTACTCACGGAATATGAGCTGATATCCTAGTAGTAGAGGAACCAATCAGAGCGCGCGCTTGCTCATATCGTGGATGTGGATATAATAAAGTGTTATTCCACGAATGTGATTCGATGTGAGGAAGTATAATGACAGCTAATTGACAGGCACGGCAAATACATTTTTTGTATTATGGGTTGGCAAACCGAATAAAGTAACATTTTGGCCTGAGGGCTGAAATAAAAAAATCAGACATGGCAGCCATGCTGGAGTACTAATAAAAGCTGATAAGAAATTTTTTTGTTAACTGTACACCAACATGGCCGCCATGACGTCACATGAAAACCAAGAATTCCGATTCTGGTCAAAAGTACCCAGCACACTGTAGTTCTCACCAAATGTAATGTCTCTGCAGGTTCCCATCGTTGTTCCCATATTCATGCTCTGTGCCTCAGCTTACCTCGTGATAGCTCCCATCATAGCAAAACCCCTTGGATCTCTCATTGCTCTGGCTATAGTCCTTGCTGGTCTTCCGTTTTACTTCTTTTTCAAGTCGAATTTGGTTCCTCAGTGGTTCAGGGATGCTGTTGGTGAGTACCTGAGCTTCACTTCAGATAAAACTTAATGCGGGAATGGTTTTTTAATTTTTTTTTTTTTTAATATTTTATTATTTATTATTTTATTATTTTAATTATTTACTTATTTTATTTTATTTTTATCAGTTCTTCGTAAAAACTTAGTACCCTTGGTAATCTCACTCTTTTTAAAAAAATTACCTGTGACCTCCTCTCCCCCTGCCCCCGGAAGTTTTCGCCAAAATCTACGGACCCGCCTCAAATTCGCCTTACGGAAGTCAAATATAGGCTAGTTACAGATTCAGGAGGTGTTGAGAGTATACCACCCCCCACCCCCACCCCTAAAAAAGATAAATCCCCCTTCCGCACTGCTATTTGTGCCTCTTTCCCTCGCACGTACTACGGGTGTATACTCCCCTTAAGACAAGGAAGTGCCCTTCGGACTCCCAGAGTGCCCCTCCCGTAGGAAAAAAATCCTGCACCCGCCCCTGAAGACTGGGCGCGAACCCTATCTCGTCCCTAAAATCGATCGCAGAATCCAGTGCAAGATGTCCCTTAATTCTGTGCGACACGAGTTCGTTACCAGTTCTTTGTTAACTTTCGGCAAAACTTCTCTTTGGTATTTCTTCTCTGGGAATGCTATGTTTTACTTTCCCCTTGCTTTTCGGAAATAATTACTTCAATTTTGTTCTCTTTAATGGGCTTTTCCCTAGGCAATATGGCCAAGGGTATCGTTGTTTTCATCCAACTATTCAAATCATATGTACTTGATTTTTGAACTCATCAGTTCATGTGAATTACTTATCATACCAATCTGTCGATATACAGCTATTTCAGAAAAGGTTGTCACCAATTGAGATAAGTTGATTGGAGACAGGTCATTCTAAAGCCTTATCGCAAATGATGCAATTAAAACATTTAAAGCGTGTTTAAAATGGCTACTTTTGGCTGCCATCAGCACTGATTGTTTCAATATTAACCTTGAAACAGAATATTTACGAAGTCTTAGGTCTTGCATTGAATTAGCTTATCTCAGGTCACATATGTCAGGTGGCGATGACAACTTAGCTGTTCAGTGAAGGGCGGAAATGGCTAAAGGCTCTGCAACTGTGTGAGGTCAATTTACTTTACAATTCTTCTGGCCGCCGACGGCAAATGCATGTATTTTCAAGTCAACTTTATTCTTCACTCGAGCTGTTTTAAAAAACGTCGCCGCGCAGGGTACCAATAATTCCCGACTAGGGTAGAGACGGTTTAAAATTTTGAAATGCTAGGGAGGCCTGAGCCCTAGCAATAACATAACGGCGACATCTAGACGTGTGAAATCAAGGAAGAGTCTACAGAGCACGAAGTTGATGTGATATACGCATAGAAATCCAATGAACAACACATAATACAATGCATAGAACGACAATAGACCATAATAGGTTTTATGAATATATTACATCAACTGAGAGTGCTGCGAAGATTCTTCACCGTGAAATCAAGGGCACTTGTTTATGGATTGTCCTGGAAACGCTTTGGTTTATATTGCTTTACCTATGTTTAACCTTTATTTCGTCAACTTCTTACTCAGATTCCTTCACCTATGGATCTCAGAAACTCTTCAACCTCGCTCTCACCGAGTAGAATCGCACCACGTCAAGTGTGAGTTCCAATCCTATTGGCTGGTTTGAATGTGGTGTATTATTCAGTACAGCACCGCAATGGTTTAAAGAAATTCTTACTTTTTAATTGAAATTTAGTTATTTTATTAAAGATTGATGTACGCTTTGTCGCTAAAGTATAGCATGAGTGAAAGACGTACGCTTTGTTGGTAAATTATAGCAAGAGTGACAGACGTTTGGTTGTATCCCCTTTTCCGAGTCGTTCTCTCCCCCCGGGGGTTAGGGAAGGGGCAAGAAAACGTCTGCACTCAAGCTAGTACAGTGAAGCCAAGATATGATATTTTTGTTCTAGTAATTTATAAATTTAACATTTCTTAATAGTTATTGTGCTTGTACCAGTCGCGCAGTTAAACATCAGACAAATCATGGATTTTTGAAGTTGGACGGTCTATAACTTTCTGGTTTGAGCGGAAAAAGTTTAACGGCGCGACAGAACATGTTTTCGTCGGGAGTGTTCATGAGTAGACGCAATCGACGGTAAATTATTTTCAGAAAAAAAGCTTCAAGGCACGATTAATTTGTAGGTCGGTGAAAAGGAATTAAAGTATCAAGGGCAGAGAAGAGAAGCTAAAACGTTGAAGTTCATGAATAACCTCGCCTATTTGAATAAAATTTTGAATTTGAGCGGCAAAATATGGGAATTACGTACGCCAACAACTGATCCCTGTTGTAGTATAACCATTTAATTAAAACGTTTTCGTTTCTATGATGGCTTTGGCTAATTTACATATTGTCAGTGAAAACTTTTAGCAAAGCAAAAACGTATAAAATTTAGAGAAAACTAAAGCGATTCGAGTCAGCCAAACTTTCCGTACAAGTTTTTATCCTTTTTCATATTAAAGCGGCCATGCTGCTGCTGCTCATGCTGATAATAATGATGATCATCATCATTATCGTCGTCATCATCGTTATCATCATTGCCATCATCATCAGCAGCACCACCACCATCATCCGATCATCATCATCACCACCACCACCACCACCACCATCACCATCACCATTATCATCTTTATTCACTCAATAATTGACATATCCAGGTTGTGCAGACGGGGAAAAAGAAAAAAGAAAAAAAAGAAAGGAAAAAAACCCAGGAAATATCCATAAATTCAGTCAATAATATTAACGTCTAAATTGCTTAAAATAATTTACGTTTACCTGAACGTAAGGTGACCCTGGTGCTACGGACACGTGTTAATATCTTTTCTTAGGAACCGACCAAAAACAAATGAAAGTGTTGGCCCTTGCAGTAGGTTCACCTTTGTGTAAACGTTGCCATATCTATAATATTTGATCTTAATGTAATCAAATATAAGCAAAAACCGAGAGGACATTAGTACAGAAAGACAAAGCCTCAATGCATTTCACATGGTTCGTACGGGTTTTGGAAAGTCTTGGAAAGTTTTGGAAATTGATAATGCATTTTTCCAGGACCTGGAAAGT
>JAAAQI020132986.1:0-13266 GCA_011800005.2 Stichodactyla mertensii | reverse complement strand
TCAGAAGTTACAACACTCTTCACGGTCATGATTTTCTATTGTCTTCGGCCTAATGAATATTAATGAGTTGTTTAAAAGTAGTTTACAACATTTGCATCCGTGTTGTATCAGATTTACAATCACTCACCTTCGGCTTGTGTTGTAAATTCTGATACAACACGGCTACTCATGTTGTAAACATTACTTAAAAGATGAAACCTAGACTATGGTTTAACTAACATCCTGGGGAAGAGGTTAGTCCTAATCAGGTCTGTTTTAATATTGAATAACCTAGAATTTTGGTTGGGTGATCACACACAAATGAAATGTGGCATTCTTCATAATATCTGAGTCAAGGCTCCTGGAAAACAAAAGAATAATTACAATTATTATATCCACATCCACTGGATATATGCAAGTACGCGCTCTGATTGGTTCCCCTACTACTAGGATATCAGCTCATATCCAATGAGTAGAGAAGTAAACAAAATGGCAGAGGGTTTCTCCAATGTTATTTCACTTTTTAAACTTGAAAATAATTAAAATTCTATATTTCTCACAATCCAGTGGATGTGGATATAATAACACAATTATTCCACCCAATCTCGTTTTACATGGCTAATAGCAGACTCGGAGCTGCGTGCCTCATCAGCTATGAACTCATGTATGACTCAATTGAGTGGAATAATTGTCAATTATTTCATTGTTTTCCAGGAGCCTTGACTCAGATATTATGAAGAATGCCATATATTCATTTGTGTGTGATCACCCAACCAAATTATCAAAAGTGGGTTATTCTTGTTTTCCCCACTCTGGTTGCCTTGGGAACTGGGAAGCACAGCATCTTTTAGCAAAAGGATTTAAAATTTTTTATATTTTTACTGCTAACAATTTTTTTTGTTGTTTTTGTCTTAGGCCCAGTTGAGGCATCAAATGTTTGCCATGTAGAATGTAATCGACTTTAAGGTCAACTTTGACATCTTATTCAAATGTAGAATTTAATTCTGTCGCTTGTAATAACTTCAACCTTCAAATGCCTTCACAAAAGCCAAGGCCATTTCATTATTGAGCTTGTATGATTTTTGTATTGCATTTGACATGACAAAAGTTTGGCATTGGAAACAACGTCGATCTTTCAGTCATTTCATCATGCGACTGGCTCAGTCAAATTTAATTTTCTGCCGCACTAATCAAATCTGTCAAATTCAATTGGTTCAGACATCGCACTTGTCATGTATGATATGCAATTATTAGATTCTACTCAACTAAATTTGAGGTCTGAACTGGGCCTTAAAGTTGCAGGTGGTAGCATTATAATCAATGCTCATTGTGTCTGGATGGAATATTCACATTCATTTAACATAAGTTTATTTCTTTAGCCTTAGCTCGTTCAGTTTGGAAGTTATTTCTCTCATTATAGCTTCCAATAAGATTATATTGATTATTCTCTAGTTACTATCCTTATTTCACTAAGACTCAATAAAGCGTATGTAATAATATCAAGCTTAATATCTTACCAATATTTTTGTTATTTTCTATGCAGCAATTTTTGAAGTCAAACGGGATTTTCCCATCAAATGTTTGTATCCTAAAAGAAAATAGGAAATGAAAGAAATACTGAATTTCAAATTACAGTTTGAAACAGCTATTAGACTGTTTTGTTTTCCAAATGTGTAAACGAAAATCCATAAATTTCGGTTTTAATAAACTTTTATTGCGTAAGTTCATTTTATGGACAAAGCAAACTTGATCGACATAAGATTAAGCTTATACGTTTATGAGCTTAATAACTTTCAGCTTAGTGAGTGCTGCTTTTTCTATCTTTTAGGATGGCCATTGTCCTCATAATCTGATTATTCTGGCTTCAGTTAATACGATATCCACATGGACCGATAGCGAAAACGGTGAACAATAAGAGCAAAACCAATGTCATAGCTTACTTGAAAGCACCAACCAATACCGAAGCGAACATATAAAAAACAAAATAAAACAAAGCCAGGGCTATCCACAGGTTGAAGCAAATCAACTGTCAATAAAAATGATATAATAAGTAATATGTATCGCATTTTGAGTTAAAATACAGGGCTAGAAACTCGAAAATTTTGGCATATTTACCCGTGTTCCTGAACATAATCGCGTATCCATCGCCATCTTTGTTTGTCTTGCTTGACAACGGCACAGGTATCCCACCACAGATCACACCAAAACCGAAAATCTCTATTCTTAGGGCAGAATTTTTTGGAAAAAAAATTGATTCAAAAAATAAAACAGAAAGGAAAAAAGAAAATGTAACAAAATATGTTAAAAAAAGATATAAAAGAAAGCTTGCTAAAAAAAGCGTAATCTTTTAAAAATATCTTAATATCCTCTAGATCACCGCATTGTTCCTAAACGTACTCGGAACGACTCGGGACCCACCACTCTCCCTTAGCTTTCTTAGTTTTCATTTTCCTTTTCGATAAAGTAATGTCATTAAAAGAACCTTCTAGACTAATTTATAATCGTTTAACCACCTGAGTAAATAGAAAAACCTCTACGACAATGTTCAACTATAAATATTAAAACATTGACAGAAACAGAATAACTTTGCTCTATTGAAGGACCCTTTTGTCTCCCAAATGTCAGAATTGCAAAAGAAAAAATGTGTTTATTTAAATTTTGATAGAAAAATCTCATTTTGAATAAGTTTTCTACTTGACTGGGCTGCCTTTATGCATGCTGAATGTATTGTTTAGATTGGTTATTCAAATGAGCCGTTCACTGTTCACTTTGGTTTGCTGACATGTGTTGAAGGGGAGGGGATGTACCAAGCCATTGTGTATTGTGTTCTGCTTCGTTGAACTGCACTACTCCGTCTGCCAACCAGTTGCGCCAATTTTTAAAGCAACCACAACTACTTTTACTCTGGATATAGTTCATGATGGAGAAGGAAAGACGTCGGCTTGTTTAGGACGCAATCAAGGATCAAATCACAACGCGCCTATTGTGACAATGTTAGGTATTCAATTACAAATCGTCATTCCTTCACATATCTGAGACGCTGAAAAGTCTAGTTTGAATCAAGAATATTCAAATCTAGCAAGCCATGCATCTTAAAACGTCTAATCGGACGACAAACAGGCCCAGACCAGTGACTGTTCATTTTCCTTTACCAAGGAAAGCAGTTTCTAAACTTCGTGCCTTGGCAATTGGAAAAGACCCAAGGCTTCTTGATTTAGGCGTACTAGCTGTCCAGATATCAGACGATGAGAGCATTGTCCTCGGGATTGAGCTCGACAAGGCCAAAAAGAAAAGCTCTGTTTATGCAAATAAGGCTGCTTCTTCATCTTTTAGTCATTCATCACATGAAAGAGTGGATTTCAACTCCAAACCTGGTGACCCTAGAAGCTTTACAACTACGACTACATTTGCTTCTCCAAGTTATAATTACCCAGGAGTTTATACTACTCCACATTTATCGACTGCAAGAAACGATACTTTCGTGGCCAAAACAAAGAAACCAGGTCAGAATTCAGCTGCCAAAAGGCGGGCAAAAGAAACGCTTAATGCTGCAAGACGTGGACGAGGGAGAGGACGAGCTGGGAAGACTAGTGGACTGCAGTCAAACGCTTCAGTCAGAGCCAGTACATGGGAGATGGTTTACAGTCACATTGGGATACCTCCTGAACACCGTAATAAAGCTTCAAACCTTCTTGAACCTCCAGTGGGATCTCAAGCTTCTGGTATTGCCCATGTACCTGTTGCACAAACAGAACTCCCTAAAGAAAACATGTTAAAATCAGACAGTAAAAGAAAGACCTCAGTCAGCAGCCCTCCTCTGAAGTCTCCTGGTCATGGTGCTGTGTACTCTGAAGATGACAGCTCTGTGTCAAGTTCTCCCTGCTCACATTCTCCAATGAACTCTGAGGAACTCATGAATCTCTTTGTTGATTCAAACTTCAGTGCTACATCTGTTTTAAAACAACTAGCAGAAAGTCGTTCCAAAGAAGAAAAGCAGGCAGACATTGAAAATAACAATGATAAAAGTGGGACAGACAAAAGTTTTGAGGCATGTGTTGATAGCCAGACGAAAGTAACTGAGCCAGGGAGCTCTGTGGTTGGAATGGCATTTGATAGTTCACGACACTGGGGGATTTTCCCTAAAAACTCTGAAGCCAACTTATCTAAAATTGATAACAATTTTATTACAGACACAAAGATAAATAAATCAAACAGTGAAGGAGAAAAGACCACAACAATATCAACTTTATCATTTGGTGTTCAACCTAATTTAACCCATCAGAACTCTCCTTCTACATCAACTTTAAGCTCTAGTTCCTTGATCATGAGTAATGCATCTGTCAAAAGGTCCGCCAGTTCCTTAGGGGATCTATACTCTGGTGTAAGTCATCCAAGCACTATAGCCTCACAGCTCTTAACTGAGTCAGCATTACATAATCTTCAGTCATTCAAAAGATCCAGAATGGAACTGGAAAAACAGACAGACATGGTTAATTTGAGTAAGACTAATGAACTTAGTCTGCCAACATCTTCAGGGTCACCAACATCTACTAATGTAACACAACTGCAATCATCAAAGCAGCTTACTGTGTCCAGTGCCTCTTCATCAAAGTATCCATTTAGTAATTTATTAACACCAGCAACAACAGCAACAACAAACATTGCACTTAGAAACTATCTACAATATGGATATTACTATAGTTCAGAAGAGCTTAATAGAGCGCTTGCTAAGTCAGCTTCCTCAAAGAATAAAAGCACTTCCCAGAACAGCTTTTCCCAGCACAGCCTTTATTCATCTGCTTCTTCAAGCAGTACACTTACTCTGAGCTCATCTTCAAATAACAATACAACTACTGAGTTACTAAAGCCCAAGAACCAAGATGGGCAGCCAGCCTTGATCAATTCAACTTCTAGTCTTTTGTCAACTACTACTGTTACTGCCAACTCACAGGTTTCATTTGATCTTAGTCAACAAATCAATGAGTCTGCTAATGGCAAAGATGTTGACTCAAAGACTTCTACACAAGTTTCCAAGGTGGAGAATTCACAGGCATTGTTGTCTGACGTACATGGAAATAATTTGAGTCCTTCAAATGAAAACATACTGAAAAACAGTCAGTGTGAGTCAAGCAATTCATGCACAACATCTGGAAATTGTGGTAATCCATTCATTACAATTGCTACATCCTCTCCCATGGTGTTAGGATCTAGTGATGTAACACAACCCAGTGTTATTGTGGCTGATTCAAGCAGCAGCATCCAAAAAACTGGCAGATGTTATGCCATAAGTTATGTATACCCCATGGGAACTGTGTGGTATCCATATGTTGCTATTACTCCTTATGCAGTGCTACAGAGGAATGCAGCAGAATCAAATGATACTGAAAAGAGCAACAGTGGAACTGAAGCAGCAAACAGTTCTAACAGTACTTCTCAATACATTGACTTAGCCAGTTCATTAAGGTATTGGCAACAGCTTAGCTTGTTGTATAAAAACCAAATGTTAGTGACAGCATCTGCTAATACTAATGTTTTAAACTCAGCTGTGTCGCTGTTACATCAAAATACAACTGCAAATGGATCAGGGCTTTCAAACGGTGCAACTTCTGTCTCTTCAAAGCAGTCTTCCTCAGTTTCAATGATGGATTCAGAAAACGAAAGAGGTAAAGAGTCTTTCAGTTTGTCTGGGTCACATTCTGATGTTGCATCCCTACTCCATAAACAACCAAGTCAAGACATTTCTTCAAATTCAAGTGATTCCTCTGAGAAGAAACCGGTCAGAAGAGCTAGCGTAATTGTTGCAGCAAAACCATCTAATATGGTTTCTTCCTCAGTTCTACTGAATAGTGAACAGTTGTATCAACACAGATCAGCAAGCTCAACGCCAGAATCTGAGGCAAGTTCAGAAGGAATGCAAATAAAGCCAGAAGCACTTGTTATAGACAACTGTGACAGACTCATAGAGGAACATTGCCAAAGAATGAATGAAGTTCTTGCAGACACTCCAGAGGATTACAGTGCCAGCCATTTAGGAAAGAACAACTTAAATTCAACGACACCATCGTTAAGCTTCATTCCTGATAGCTCTATAGCATACATTAATGTTGGAAACAATGGTTCAAGGAAAACAGGTAAAAAAATACTATTTTGCTTTTAAAAAATTTGTTTGTCAGTTGTCACAGAAATTTCATCACATAATTTTTTCATTGTTATTATGGTTTAACTAAATATGTATTCTATCACTTGATTGGCTTAGTGGCCTGATTTGTTTCTTCTCCCTGCTATAGTCTCTTCAACAATTGTTTTTGATGAAACTCTTGTGATATCAGACAGAATCACTAAACTGAAAATTCAAAAACACTACAGTAGTGATACAGATTCAGCCAATCAGAGGCAATCATTCTTATGGTCTAGCCTTTGTGCTCAGAAACATTAGGAGATTGAAGTTCAGACTTGGTGACAAAACTTTCATTGTTTCTCACTCAAGTGCAAAGCATAGTATTTACAAGCATTATTGTTATTCAAAGAAGAAGAGAATTGCAATTTTGCACTAATGAGAATAATTTCCACCTTTTCTTGTTGTTTATTCTAGCTGGAAGTGGAAAGGATGGGAAATCCAAATCCTCCAAGAAAAAGAAATCAAACAAAACCACATGAGAATGCAGATTATTTGCTTGGTTTGTGCATTGTCCATCAACAACCAAACAATCATGAAAGCTGGTCCATTTACAAGTAATAAAGTAAATTTTATATTATTAGATTCTGGATACTATTCCAAAAAGTACGAGAGCCGTCAAAAGAGACATTTCTATAAAATTATGAATTACGGATTTTAGAATGCTACAGAGAGTTGATTTTAGTTCAAGATATTACTTTGATCGATGCACTAAAATTATAGTAAAAGATATGATTTATTAAGGAGAAATTATATATCGCATTGTTCTGTTGAAAATTTAGTTTCTTTAAGTGGTTATCATTGGACAGAATCTTTTTGGTAACTGTAGTGCAGCCGTTAATCTACTGCAAATGACTAAATCCAGAAAGCACATTTTTGTTTTGATTTATGATCAAACATCAATTCTTTGAGTGTGTCCAAATAATTATGAATAAAAAAGGAGAACAGGCTTCAAATCAGATAAAAGATGTCACAAGAGATGGTGTGGAACTGATTGTGATCACTTTACCCAATGATACCACTCAATACCGTCTACTGCTTATTAAGGTACAGTAGTTCTGGACCCTTGCTACTGTGCATCTTGCTTGCGCAGATATTTTAGAAAATAATTTCAAAACTGGCATAGCTTAAGAAGGACATTTGTCATTTTTCAGTTTTTAAGCTTCAAACTCAACACATGATAAAGAGGGGTCTTTAAGGCAACTAGATCCCAGTTCCAGTCAGCCAAACACTAAAAATCTTGTTTTTTTCTTCGTTTTTCCGTTCGTAGCTCCTTAGTTAGTTTGGTGACCCCCCTTTTTTTTCTTTTTTTTCAAGACCTCATCTTAATATTCTTACTATTTAGAAAGTAAAAATACTATGTCTATTGATGGGATCATCATCAATTTTCCACATTTTTACAACCCTGTACTCATTTCGAGGCTCTTACTTGCATGGAATTGTGCTTCTAGAATTCACTTTTAAACATATTTATAACAGATTGGAGGAGTTTTCTTACATAAAATGTTAGATTAACTTTCCAGCTATCATTGGAAACAGTCTATTGCTTTTGGTAGCTGAAAGCATTCACAATCTCTGGACTATTTTGAATATGACCTTTTTGAGCAAAATCACCGCCAATCATCGAAAATACCTACTTTTACGACATCTTATAGCTCAATAACCAATACGGTGACCCCCTCTTTTTTTCTCGGTTTTTGACTTGTCTAACCATTATGTTCAAGTGAGGGAATTTTAAAGAAAATTCATTAACGAATTCCAAGGGTCCGGAACTACCTTAAATTATCAGCTTGGTACCCTGTGTGCAGAGGCCATTTTTCTCCCCCTCCACATGGTTAAGTGGCAGGCTGGAGCAAAACAGAGGGCAGAACAAGACCTCTGCTAGCAGCTGGGTAGCAGCTTGGATAGCTACATTGTATAGTCTCTGAGTGCATATAAGTATTTTGGAATCATAATCATATTTGAAAAGTCAGTGGTACAGTATTCTAGATCTGTTATCTCATGAACATCCCCAGTACATGTGTTCCATTGCATTTTCTTGTTGGTTTCAAATTTGCTGTTTCTGATCAGTTAGAGCTCTTAAATATAAAATTAAAGCAATTAAGCAGTTAGGATAACTCTCAAATGGAAATGGCTGTAAAATTAAGAAAAAAGTTCAAGTTGTGATATTCAAGTTATGGTTATACTTTGTGCAAAGTAACATTTGTTATTATTTTTGGGGAATTTTTTCACAAATAGAGTATTTTTGTAGTTTGTAAATATATATTTTTAGATGTTTGTTTATTATATTGTTTAGCAGTGTTATTGGAGTTGAGTTTGAAATATTTTTATATGAATTTAAATGATTAGTTTATTAATGAAACACAAGTTGTTGCCAGTTGGTAAATTATGAGTGAGATTTTTATAGAGACTTGTGCAACAATTTATCACTTACAATGCACAAGGCTGTAGTCTGGTATACAGAGTATCTGTAACTCAAGTCTAATTACAGTGTATTAGAAATGTTCCTGTCTTAGAGACTGGTCATTAATTATAGGGAGGGGATACTGGTGCAATTTATGAATGTCATGTTCAATTTTTTCTGGTGCCCACTCCTTCAAAATACAATATTAATGCTAACCCTCCACTCCCCTGAGCTTCCACAAAACTTCCCCTCCCCCTTTTTCCCATGCATGAAAATATGTGTCCCTCTTTTCATGCCACCCACTCCTCCCTGTAATTAAAGACTAGCCCCTCCTTAGGGACCAGTCATCAACTAGAGGGGGGCTGGTGCATTTTGAGTTTTACTTGAATGAATTTTGGTGACCCCTCCCCCTAAATTTCCCATTGTCTCTCTTAGTCTCCACTTTCATGGATAGCCTTCAAAATGCTGACCCCCCACAATTTGACCAGACCCCCTCTAATTAATGACCGGTCCCTTGGAAATTCCAGCATCTTGGATATGACAGACCTCCACTGTTGAATTTTTGAATGCTTCAAAACCAAAATGGCCATATTGCCTTAAAAATGCAAGGAAGTTGGGTAATGAACTGTTGTCCTGTGAATTGAGAGGCTGAATTTAGGAGAACTAGGTGGCAGAGATTTGGAAATGTTTCCCCAGTGCCAAGCACCAGAATTCAATGTGATATAAATTCATAATTATACTTCTGTTGGATTTCTGACCGCCAAATGAAAATGTGGTGAAGCCTAAACCATTCTAAATCCTTCCATGATGACTTATCAAAGTTTCTCCGGCATCTCCACGTAAAACATAGAAATAAAAACTCATAAAACGTAAAGAACAAACATTTCAAGTTTCATGTCACCGTATGTCACGCACTACATATGATTCACGAATAGAAATATATCTCCATGAAAACTTTCGCAAAGAAAATGCCTTTCTAACCGAGATTCTAAGACTGACCTGTTAAATTACAGGTATACTTTCACAATCCAATTATCCAAATCCTTTATCAAACCTGCCAGCTCTTATAATAACTATCAAAATGAAGTAAATTCTTGTAGTTGCGTTACAAAAAGGTCTGGAGTCACGGATTCACATAAAAATTACATAACTAGATTTTAAAACTTTATATTTTATAGTTATGATTATTAATATTTTACATCTTCAGATTTTGAAAATGTTATCTAAAACTATTTTTAGGAAGACTACCAGCTAGAAATGGAACCTTATTTGAAGAAATAAAAACCTTAAACTGCCCTTTCTCTTCTTCTGCATCGTGTAGTTGTCATAAACTCGATATCCTGAAATAATACTGATCTTTGAGAGCAAATAACAAGAGAACCGTAAGAGGTTCGATGCCATTAAAATGACTGTTAGTTTTCGAACTTTGTGCTCAAATATACCTCATTTGTTTCCTCGTGAGACCGAGTACGAATATGGCTAGTAAGTTTACATTTTTTCAAAGATTTCAACGCTTTCAAGCTATAAGATTCCGCGTGGACCAACCCGTTCCTAAAAAGCTCTGCATCTTTTACTGTGGGCCTACCACGAATGGCGAGTGCGTTTGTATGTGGGATGATCGTATAAGGCATAGCACTTTTCAAAGATTTCTTCACTCAACAATTTTATAGTACAACACGGAGGAACCAAAGCAGCAGGAGCGAAGAAAGAAGGGGACAGCATGGGGTTATGATTCTCATCCCCAGTCCCTACCGACTCAACTAGGAACGCCTGGGACCATGACCTCATTTTGGCGACCAAATACGACGACGAAGAACGGCCTGCATTTTTAGACTCGGGTTCCTACGGAAGCCCGAGTAATAATATGGAATATCTGTGGACATCTCTAGGCCTCCTAAGTATGACATTGAAAGATACAGAAATAGATTTATTTACAGGATTTTCAAAACATTTACATTTTGAAAATGTGTAAGGTGCAAATTGTTGCATAAAGCCGGAATATGTTGCTGTTAAATAAAGTATTATAATTTTGTTATTATCAGTTTAAGAAGTGCTCCTGCTTGGAGTGGAGAAAAAGCAACTCACAGATGGGCATTTTGCAGATCCTGCAATGACATTTTAAATGTTGACTCTGTTCTTTAAAATATTATATTAAAAAAAAAAACATCCCAAAATAAATTAGTACTTTTTAAATTAATACTTTTCTTACTTTATAATTACTTTCATAGTTTTCCTTTGTTCCACTGCTTTTATTATGTCATTTGATATTGTTTATAATCTATTCATAGCATAAATATGAGTTGTAATTTGATTCATTCTCCATTAAACTGAAGATTGCATAAGTATGCCGAAACATGTTTTTAAAAACTGTTGTCGTTTTCTTTAAATTTATTACTTTTCTGCTACTATCAAGACCATTTGGTAATTGCCTTTATTTTGTAAAAAAAAGAGCAGATATTCAGACAATAGTGAGAACAAAAGCAACATACTTTTAGCGACCTTTGTGTTTCTTTGAGTGGTTCATGTATGAGTGAATTCTAAGTCAACAAGTAGTTGATAACTAAAAACTACTATGCTCTCAATAGTTAGTAATTGCTTCACAGATATGACACACACTCTATATGATTATTTTGTAACCTTTGGTGATAATGAACTCTTCTAAGTTGAAGATTCAAGTAGTATGTGGGCATAACATTGGCAAAAAATAGATAAAATGACATTGAACCTGAGTTCCTAAAATGATAACAAAGCTTTTATTTTTGCATTTACTTTCGATAGAAATTTATATTGTATGATACAGTGCACAGTTTTGAGATTAACAAGCATTACAGAGGTTCTTTGAAACTTGTGAAAGTATTCCAAACCTAAAATCAAGATCAGAAAAATCACATCAATCACAGGGATTTGGAATTTCAAGTGCAACAATATGACATTAATTGCTTTATTGCATCATGAACCTCTACTACCAGAATCCCTTGCACACTTTGTTTTTGTTGAGTTGATTACCACCCACTGTCTTACTATTCTCATGAAGAAATACAAATTTGAATATGAAAGAAAATACATGAAGCATTCTGGTAGTAGTGGCCAAATTACACCATGATGCAAACATCCTATTTCTATACCTTTATTAAAAAAGTACTGTAAACCTCCAAAAATAGGCCCCCTTACTTTCTAAGAAACAAAAAGCCACAATAGGCAAATAAGGTTTACAGTATTTTAGAGAACACATTTGATACCTACAATTAACAAAGAAGACTTGCAATACTATGGAATCAAGTTATTCATCTTTTCTTTTTGGATTGTTGACTGCAACATAATGGTATAGCACAACCAAGAGAAACAAGGATACACCCAGGATGTTAGCAAAGGCAGCAAGCTGGATATCTGAAATCATTGCTACAATACATAATAATGTACATAAGTAAAGGTTAACTCTGAAGAAAACATCTTTAATGATGGCAGTTGCGAGAACAGTCAAATATCTATGAAACTCATTAAACTAAAAGTGAAAACTGTAAAATCCTACCAAAAACATTTTTGTTGCCAAAATTAAAGGGAAGAAAAAAGATTCCTGCCCTGGAATCTAGTAGAATGATCACAAAGTATGGGCGGCCAACACCACCAAAAATACATCTTGGTTGATTGGTCTAGCTATCTATGTCAAATGGAATAGCTAACTATCGATTGGTCTAGCTATGGATGTTGATTGGAATAGCTAACTATCGATTGGTCTAGCTATGGATGTTGATTGGAATAGCTAACTATCGATTGGTCTAGCTATGGATGTTAAATGGGATAGCTAACCATCGATTGGTCTAGCTAGTATGGATGTCGATTGGAATAGCTAGCTATCGATTGGTCTAGCTATGGATGTCAAATGAGGCAGCGTGATATCCAGAATAGCCAACCATCAATTGGTTTAGCTTGTCATGTCAAATGGAATAGCTAGTCTTCTGCAGAGTGAAGTCTACTGCACACATCGAGGGAGGGGTGGGTGGAGTTTTATTGTTTTCTCCAGAAAAGCCATGAAACCCGATCCACATCTGATCTCTGCACACCACATCGTGACATCTCGACCTTGAGTAAGGTAAGCAATCTACTCTCTGCCGCTTTAACTGTAATTAAGGTGTTTTTTCCCCTTGTTTTTGCCTATATTTTTGGCTAAATGAATAGAGTTGAATATATACCTTGCTTTCTCAACACATATTTCTGAAAGTGATCCACTCATTTTATGAATAGTGTCGTCTCGTCCTGCTATGATTATGAGTCACTCTGTTGGCATTGTGTTTTGATCACAATTATTTCTAATGTTTTCTCTTTTTAAAAATTATATATTATAATCTTTTATTCCGATTATTGCTAGGTATTTATCTGAAATTTCAGTTCCAGTTTTGGATTTGGAAGCCATCTTTATTGCCTTTGCTATTAACAATTAGGATAAATTCCAGGGGGATGGGGGTTTGGGTCTCTGTAGTAACTCGATGCATGCAGTAGACTTCACTCTGCAGGAGACTAGCTATTCCATTTGACATGACAAGCTAAACCAATTGATGGTTGGCTATTCCGGGTATCACGCTGCCTCATTTAACATCGATAGCTAGACCAATCAATAGTTATCTATTCCATTTAACATCCATAGCTAGACCAATCGATAGTTAGCTATTCCATTTGACATAGATAGCTAGACCAATCAACCAAGATGTAT
>JAAAQI020132964.1:0-13267 GCA_011800005.2 Stichodactyla mertensii | reverse complement strand
ATTTAAACCTTTACTGAGAACAGAAACCTCAGATTCAGAAAGAACAAGATCTTCAGGAATGGTGACAACAGATTGTTCATCTAGATTAAGGTTGTTTAACATAGGAGAAGTGCTTTTATTATTGTCGGAATTATTATAAGAGACATTGGCAACTACATTATTATTGTTATTAACATTAACTACATTATTAACAACTACATTAACATTGATGACATCATTGGCAATTCCATCATTCATATTAACATGACACTAATCAAGCTCTTAGAATATTCAACGATTTTCACTTTCAATTTCTAATCACCCTCCACACGGTGTTACAAATTATATTCCTATCAACTTGTTTGCTATATACATCAACGCGGTCTACACTAGTTTTTACTAGTTTCTACCATATTGAAGTATTTCAAGGTTAACTGATGTGCGTTTGTGTGTTTGGTTTCAGATATACGGGACCTGTGTCATCTCCTCTTCCTTCTCTGGAGGCCAGTCCGTTGGACACTCTCAGAATCATCAGGCTTGTACGAGAAATCAACACAAATATTCAAATTATAAAGAAAAACACCATCGGATATGACGACGAGGGCGAGGGCAGCGCTGCTAGTGGAGGTGAGTACTCTGGGACTAGTTAAAAGGTCCTTTTGCTAAGATTTTTGTTCGGTGCACCTTGGCATAGCGAATGAAAATTTTCTTAACCATAGATCAAGATTCAAACTTTTCCCTTCAGCTACCCATATTCATGGCTAAATTTAAATAATGATTCTTGAGGAGAGATGATAACCGAGGAAAATCATCGAAGCACAGAAGAGAACCAACATACAACTCTACTAGTGTGATAGCGGGCTATAGTTTGAGGATTTATCAAGATGTTGAGCCCTCTTGATTTCTTCACGACTTCGACATCCTTTGTAGGTTTTGTACGACCACGTGACGGCAGCCATGTTGGATGACAGAACATAATAATCTCTTTCTCCTAAGGGATTGAATTCTTTCTCATGTAAAACGATTTTATTGTTTCTGCCATCCAACATGGTTGCCGTCACGTGATCTTACAAAACCTCTATTTCCACTCAACCGACTCTGAGTTCTCTTTGATTGACAGATTCAAATGTTATATCCGGAAGTGGTGACTGCGATGATGAAGATGACGAGTCGTGTTACAGCGGTCAGGAGAGCGGAGACTCGTCAAACGAAGTGGATAACGATGGTAAAAATCAACGTAGAAATAAGTTTAGATGCTCACACACAGTAGCCTGCGTTACAGCCTAAATCAAACAACGCAAGCTAAAATACAGGTGTTAGAGGAGACTTCGGATGACTAGCTATCGATACAACACACTCATAACCTCGCTCTAACCGTAACTACGCGCTGTAATTGGTTAATTTACACGAAAACATTGGGCTTTAATCACACGGCAGCCATGTTTATTCTTGAGAGAATGAAAACTTTTGTTCTTCCCCGCTTGAACTCGTTCTCTAGCGTTTGAATGCGAGGCCACACGGGAGAATTGTATTTTTTCAATCAACATGGCCGCCGTGTGATTAAAGCCCATTGGAAGCCATTTAGGTGTTACTGCATACCGTACCTTGTACGTGCCGGTAAGCCTTATTAATTATTTGACATTTTTCGCTCTTAACTTTTTTCAGACAATAAATCGAAGTCCAACGCTGATTTTTATTTAGTCTCAACAACGCCCGACCCCAAGGGCTCAGGAAACCAGCTTGATGGCGGCCAGTTTAATGTTAAAGGTTCTGGAACAAATGGAGGAACAGCTCTCGTCGCCTCGTCGACGCTCAATGCGGTTATGTTATCGACGTTTTTATTGTTGTCTTTTCTTACTTTGAGCTACAGAAATGTCTAAAGCACTGTTGAACGCAATGAGCCTGTTTTAAAGGTGAAGTAGACGAGATACGCGAATGGAATAATGAAAATATCGAAATTCAATGGTTTTTGTTCTGGAAACTTCGAGATTATTCGGAAATGGCGGAAGACATTAAAGTGCATGAGGTGTCCTTACCGCTTATTTAGATAACCATCACCAAATCCCCCTAGAGGGTGGTAGACAAATGCTCTACATGACCATCCAACTACGTCGAATAAGTACAAATTGGATCATAGGTGGTCGATTACGAAATGCGGGTTTCCCGTGTATGGCGATCACTAACTGGGCTGCCTGTGGAAATCCACAGGTAGACCAACATTGTATTTTAAAGAATTTTAAAATTGATCGACACCTTCATATTCAACTTCTTTTTCATCCTCCTCAGTGTTTTCCACTGCTCACAAAACCTGGTCCGGCATGCTCTAGCCCTGCTTCTTTCACAACTGGTCTTACGTTCACTATTGTTTGTGGAACGTGCTTTGCTAATGGTCAGCGATTAACGGTGCTGACCATAAAGATAGCAGGCTCACCTTCCACGTGAATCTCACAGAAATAGACCTAATCGGCTAACGGGTTGCTATGTACGTTTCGACCCAATTCAAAACCTCTGGGAATAAGAACTTTTGTTCCATTGCGTTTTCACGTGCTATGCAAATACAAAAGACAAAGAATCTTATTCCCAAAAGATTTGAATTGGGTCGAAACGAACATAGCAACGCATTAGCCGATTAGATCTGTTAGGTGTATCTGATCGTACTCGCGACGTCAGCCCTTCACATCACATATATTTAGATATTGTTTATAGAGTAGTTTTAAGTAGTTACGTAATATAGACTGAAATATTTTGTTATATCTTAGTGTATTATATACAGCTAGCTAGAGTAAGTTAGCTCTTTTTTGTACAGAACGCAGCTCTTTCCATAACCTCAGTACATTGTAGATATTTTGTTGACCGAAATTCCTTTGTTGGTCCAGAGAAAGCCGAATTCAACTCATATTACAAGCGTGTTTGACCACACAAAACCGGGTTTGGGCTTCCTGTGGTACCTCCAAAGATAAACTGGTAATGAACTCTCCGTGCAAAGAATTATGGGCTTGAAAACAGGCTTTGTGTGAAGCAAAGTCGTTACCAGTCTCCTTTGAGGTTCATAAAGTTCTTCGTTACCAAGATAACAGTCTTATATGAAAACTAGCTATTTCTAATGGGCTTGTATATAACTTAAGCTTGTTAGCTATATATCTAAGATATCTAGAATAAAACCGCTGTCAAACAGTGAAAAATACCCCGTTTACTTCCTTTGCACAAAAAAAGACTACGAATATTCAAATTCGATATGTATGCGTTTATAAATTGATTTTGAGAAAGTTTTCCGAGGCAGACTAATGCATTGCGCACCGAAGACAGCCAATCTTCAGTCAATCCGCCATTTTTTCCCCCTTCCCTGCCAGGCAAAATGGCGACTTTCGAATCCAATCCATTTCCATCGATCTTGTTTTTCATGCTGGGACATTTACACCTGGGCAGAACATATTCATACATTGTCAGTTCATCTTTGAACGCACTGAGATGGTTCAAAATTTAGCAGCGAATCTAAGGTATGTAAACAATAACATAGGCGCAGTTGTATTATTGTCTTTTTAATTCAAGCAAAATAAGAAAAGCATTTGAGTCACTGTCTAACCATAGGGCGCGTTTCATTGGATATGAACATCACGCCTAATTGTCAGCAATTTTGATGATCGCACAATGAAAGAAGATGCGCACACGGAGCACACGACGAAAGATGGAGGCACTAGTGGATTCAGTAGACTACCTGTGTTAGACTTCACGAAAACTACAGGGTTCCCACTCTGCTGGTAAAATAATATTCCCCGACTTTAATGAACAAACAGCATTTTTCGCTTTGACTCCATTGAACACACACAAAAAGGTCATATCCTCCAGGATCTCTCTAGCAAAGTTCCAAAGGAAACCCCTATTTCTAAAAAAGGTTTATTTTACATTTTCTGGGCGAAGACCCTTGGCACATTTTAATTTCCCTTACCGAATATAAAATTCCCTGACCCTGAAAAATTTCTAGATTTCCCTGACTTTTCAAGGTCAGTGGGAACCCTTAAGGATTTTCTAGTCTGGTACTGCCCAAACCCTTTTCTATAACAAAAGAGAATGGTTACAACCATCCACCATACCAGAATCCCATGTACTCGTTCCTCCTTGTCACAATACTACAATTAAATAGAAAAAACACTAAGACAACTACTTTTTAAATGAGAAAATGTATTTGTCATATATTATGTTACATTAGGGGATATGGGATTATTATCCATGGCGAAAATTTACACACAGTCTACTCTTTCATTTTTCAGTTCCCTTTCGTAAAAATCAAAACAGATCAAACACTGAATACAAAATGTCCTGTAACTGACCAACAAGAGTTTACAGCTATTTCAAAAAAGGTTGAAGAGGCGAACGATAATTGCACGACGAAAAGGAACTGTGGGACAAGAATTTTTTCCAGATTCATGTCTAAACAGTGCCTGCGCTACTTCAGCGAAGACCTTAGATGGCGAGTAGTATGACTCGTTCATATTGTGAATTTTCAATTGAAAAAATCTCATTTTCCTTGGTGATCGCCAATCATCGATTGCTAATCGGCGTTCGCTCCCTCTGCCCTTTTTGAAATAGTTGTATTAATTCAAGGTAACTTAGATTGAACGAGTGAACATAAAAGTTTTCGTTAAAAGTTGCTATGGCAACGATTCCTTCGGTTTATTTTGGCGCCACTTTTACCTGGTGCTCCGGCCGCACGCGTTTTCTCACGCTTTTTGACCGTTTTTTCGTCTTCTAACAGTCCTTCATTCATTTATAGACGTCTGATTCATAAGTCATTTCAAATACTTTTTTGAAAATATTGTCCACGTATATAAAAACACAAAACAGCTTTCCTTAAAAAAAACAAAAAAACAAAAACAAAATAATAATAATAATAAAACAAAAAATAAAATAAAATAAAACAAAAGCTGATTCTGAATTAAAAACCTAAAAAACAGGAGACCTACCGATACTACATTTGTGAGAGATCTCCTCCTTGGATGTGAGAGTTTTTTATAAAGCTCTGTAACATCGACTTTTTTCTTGAAAAACTAGCTGTTTGTCTCGTATATAACCATTGTACAATAGTATACAGTTAGATATAAAAACATATTTGCGAGATGCTCTCTCGTATAATCAGCGTTTGCGTTCGTACTGGAGAAAAACGCCAAGCTCGCTCCTTGGTGGCCACAGATATTTTTTCGTATTTACACTTTCCCTTCCAGCGCCACCTCTTAAAAGCTCAGTTCCACAAGGCAGATTGACCTCGATGATTTACCCTCATCTTTCTTATAAAATGAAACCCATTGTTGTCTCCCAAGTTCTCTGGTTCTTTAAAGCCACCTTAAGCTGAGCACGAATGAAAGCACGGTGACCATCAATGCATTGAAGACCTTCAATGCTTGACCGCTGTTCCTTCCGTTTCTGTTACCTAAGGTATTTCCGTTGTCGTTGACACCGCCTCCTAGCATATTGTCATCATCATCTATTGAATTTCTGTCGGTGGTTGGTAGGACTGTAGGAGATTTAGTAATATTGTTGTCATCTCCACTTTCACCACTTCCACTGCCACTACCGTCTCCACTGTCATCGCTGTCTCCACCTACAACGTTGACATCCTCTCCTGACAAAGCAGCGTTCAGTCTCTGCGTCATGGCTTTGAGCACAGCAAGTTGTTGTTGAATTTTTTCGTCGGAAGGACTTAGTGATGAATCGATGCTGTTTTGATAGTCAGCTGGAGTTGTGTACCTGACAAAGTGATACAAGTTAATGAGTGATTTTCTTTCTATTTAAGCTCTATTGGTTCTCTATTGGTTCTTTTCTCCTCTCACTTGCTGATTGGCTCTAACTTTCCCCCTTCTATTTATACCATCTCCTGCCCTTACTTTACTCTTTTACTCCGACGAAGGGCGAAAGCTCGAAACGTCAGTAAAGTTATAATATCTTTTTTCTACAGATTTCCTTTTTTGGTTACGATACAAGTACAATACAAATTCATTACGTGTGAACAAATTAGGGCCCTTCCATCTTGAGCTCAAGGTTCTACACCAGAATTACTAACTCAAGTGGCACAAATGAAAAACTATTCTTACTTTCCAATGGCTGTCCCGTTCCAACAATTCGCAGAATCCGACGATGACTTTGGTGACGCGCAGATATTTGACGGTAGTTTTTGCCAAAAGTCTTTCGCTGACTTCATTTGTTCTTTAAACGTTTTGGTTATCCTAAAAATAACAACAAATCGTTATTCCAGGAATTATTAGTAGCATAACGGAACCCGCGCACACTGCACGCAATTGCGCACGCTTAACACACGCCCACACCCACTCACACAGTTGATACCTTGCAAGATTTGAAGTGATTGGACTCGGTGTGGCTGAACTTGGATCGTTTTGTTTGACGTCACGCCGTACTTTCCCAGGTTCGTCTATGAAGAAGTCGCTGTCAGAAGAACGCTTTGTTTTGGATTTAGCAGCAGGTGTACCACATCCAGCAAATATCTAGAGAAAAACGACAAATGACAAAAAAGTTTTAGTAAAACATAACTCCTGTGTGAACGAAGTATTGGACAAAATTTTAAAAACGTAATGAAAGCCAACTGAGTGCCTATTATATATTCAAACTTTTGTTAAAGAATGTAGACATTCAATAGCTTTGTTTATTTTGAAGCAATCGTAAAAATAGTTCTTCAAGAGTTTCTTTAAATACTGCAAACCGGTTTGGTACAAAAGAGATTAGGTCACTTCCGTACGTAATTTAGAGCTTCCTTCATTTGCCATGACTTGTTTTCCGGCACTAACCTTTTTAGCAACGTTGTCATGCTCTTCTTGAAAGTTCATGATGGCAAATGAGATTTTCACTCCAATTGGGTCAATGACATTTTCAATGCTAAAAGGTCCCTCAAACTTGCTTGATAAGTCCAGCATGGCATTAACATAGCTGTTCCAAGCTGTACTGACTCCTTTCAAGTTAGAGAAACAGGTTTTGTAAGTGTCAGTGCAGAAATTCATGCAGGGCTTCAAGTCTGTTTGCCCTATACACCATGAACAATAAGACAGCTTGGTGATTTCTTTTTCGCACTCATTTGTTGCAGTGATTTGTTGCAGTTGTTTCAAGACACTGTTTCCAACATTCAGTCCCTGAACAAATGCACGTGCTGCCACAAAAGCACGTTTCACTTGCACTGTTAGCTTCTGTTTTTCTTCGCCAAAGGGTTTCAGATCATCCATGTGCTCGGTGACACAATCTAAGAAGGTTTTTTCAAACTTGTACTTTGTGTTCATGAGTTGGAACATTTGACGCATCAGGTTTGCAAAGAAGTTGTTCATGACCTGTGTAAGATCGAGATTTTTGCCATCGTAGTATTGGTTGAGACTCAAAAACAGATCGATGAACACCTTTGAGTGCTGCTTGTAGAAGATGCCATATGTTTTCAGGAACATAGTATTCAAATCTTTCTCAGAATTCTTGATAAGTTCCCGAAAGAAGTCTGCAAAACAAACCCAAAAAAATTCATTTCTTTATACTAAAATATTTATTATTCATATCAATAGATATTGAAATGTGAAGCTCTTTTTTTTTTTGTAAGATTATGTAAAAGTCATAGACTTTTCTGGATTTCATGGTCATGAAGGCAAGTCAACACCACAGTGGACTATCCTTGTGAATTAAGAAAAACAAGATGTTCCAGAAGTTAAGTAGTTAATCCAGAGGTGACTTGATCTTTCATCTCTATTATTATCATCTTAAATTCCTATGGAAGATACAGTATCCCAATACAAAGGACTAATCTCACATCTTAGTTTAAAAAAATGAGGGAAATTAAAAAGTAATTACAAAAATAACAAACAAGCAGTTCATGTTGGTTATCTTTGGATTTTGCTGTTACTCAAGAATGCAGTCACACTGAAGATTCAGGCACAGTTCATCTCTGGCTGTCTTGTGGGATATATTCCACCTCAGGTCATGAATATATACCACTCTGGGAGTGGTCACAACTAATAAATGGCACATTGTAGTAGCATGTTGGAAATATATCTTAGATTTTCTGCGATGGTACATTGAAACTACTATCAATATTCTTGACCTGCCATTATTGAAACACTTCTGATGATACACTTTACATACAATTATATTAAAATTGAGACATTTTTATTGCTATTTCTAAACAGATATCATGTGATAAAATGAGCAGGAAATGTGCAGAATGATTGAAAATACTTTGTCAAGTTTAGAAGGTAACTTTATCCTTCAACTGTGATCTTACAGAGCCCTAAAAATCTTGCAACGCATAATACTTGACACATATGAAAGCAAAAATGTTAGGTCACTTATCTTGCTGCACAGTTTTGCCATCTGATTAAAGAACCATCAAAATGTTAATAGCCAGGTTATGAAAGTTATTTTTGATTTTTTAAGAACAATGTCTAAATCCATCTTTAATTAAGGGTTAAATACTCTCATTTAACGACCTAGCAGTCTCAAGTGGACCTTATTTCTGTTTAAAAATGGCTAAATGGGCATAAAATCTAGATTCGTTTTGTCTCATGATTTAATATTTACATATGCAAACAACTGAAATGTTCAATAGTGTTCTTCAAAATTTTTGTTCACTTGTTAACTATTTTCGCATAGTTGTTTGGTAAACAACCCAAATGTTCAAAAGTATTTCTTCAACACATCCTTTCAACAAAGGAGCTTTCTTTCAAGTGTTGTGGCTGGCTTATATGCCCTCATAACTTATTAATGTTCTGGTTGATCACGATGTTCATGAGTTTATCATCTTCCATTTACTTTAGCATAACAACACAAGAATGAACTATGAAGGCATATGCACAGATGTAGTTACACTCACACTAAACCGGTCTGACAATTTTAATCATTCAAGAATGAAAACGAAGCACACATATCTACCGCTACTGATACAACCTTTATTAAAGTATTAAAAAAAAACTGTAACACGTTTAGGTAAGAAATTTGGCAGCATGTGAGTTACCAATAACAATTTGGATGCTTTTGTGAAGGTTTGTTTTCTACGTTTTAGTAAGCCGACATTTTTATTTCGAGAAACAGTATAATCCAGTTTCTTGAGTCAAGTAATTAATCTTTGTCTTATGATGTAGAACTTGGTTCAGTATTGTTTTTCGTGCCTCGAGGGTTTATTTTTTAATGGTATTAAAAACATGGTTTGCATTTAGAATTCAAGGCATAAATAGCGAAAATTCAGCCTTTAACCCTCTGTGTTTGCTCAATCAATTACTCCTCAAAAGGCTAAATTTTTAATCGCGTTAGTATAACAACAATACACGTTCGGCTTTTTTGCTCGTATGTACTTATAACCTCGTGGAAATCATTCGGGGGGCAAGATTCCGTCGTTGTAAAAGCCTCCCCCATTAAGTCGACAAACAAAAGCCATGCCAGAAAACCCTAACCTCGGAATATTTATACGAAATGCAGGTCTTAACCTTTACTAGTTAACCATTTCGAACACATGTAGTCGATTGTTTTTTAGAATTTTATAATATTCAAGAGAGAAAGCGATACACCGTACATGAACAAGAAAGCGTGAAAAATCTTTAAGGGACATATGAACCTAATATATAACTTCACGGTCAACTTTATGTTACGAGCTCTTACTTTTAGTTAATATGACCAACTTCATAGCGGGGTATCGAAAAAAAAAATCTTTGCGGTTTTTAAAAGAAAGAAAAAAGAACATTAGCCTATGTACCCCTAGGCTAAACTTCAAACTTACAACAGACTTTTCGAAAACCGAGGAGAGATTTGGAGGGGTTTTTTTCCTCTGTCTTCGAGTTATTAAAAGTAAAGATAATTTTCGTTTTTCGCTGATCGTAATCCAAACTCACAATGCGGTCCGTTCGTTGTAAAGAGATTCTAAACTCGTGACATTGACATTATCCGATTCTTTGACTTGCAAAACCTTTCGAGCGATTCTTAAACCATTCTGCTGCTATTTCTTCCTTTTCTTGAGCTCTTTAAGAAGATATCATTTCACCATGTAAGTAAAGAATTCTGATGATATCTTCACTCCATAGCGACAGGCATGTTGTGGCGACATACCAAGACTACCGCACCGAGTATAGAGTTACATTTTAGCTGTTTCCGCTGTTTTTCTTCATGATCTTTGAGCATATCGTAATCTAAGGATGTTATAATTGTCGAAACAGCCTAAACTGAGGTCATTTAGGGGTCTCACGGGCTATGAAAGCCAGAAAACAGTGAAAATAACGTTGCTATACAAGTTTATTTTTTAGCTAATCTTGGCGATTCTCAGCGGAATGATGTACAACGAGCAAGTACATTCTTGTTTACCTTTGCGTTTTACTCAATTTCCTGCGCCCACAAACCTAATCGCTTTGAATCACGATTTCTAAACTAACGATGGTTCAGTGCCAAAGTATGATCTGAAGTTTTAGAGCTAAAATAATGGGCTATTCGTTTAGACAGGATGAAAAGAGCACGTGCCATTGTCGACTGCAATTCACCTTCCAAACAACAAAAGGCCCAGAATATACACGGTTCTCCTCCGTTAAACTTCGATGTTTGGAAAACATTCGCGCCATCAGCGGAAAATCCATATACAAAAACCCACAAAATTTCGACTTACCATCGAACACTTTTACATTAGTGGTGAATAAACTCATTATATCGTTGGTCTTCGCTGTCAGAGCGACGTTATATTCTGTCTTGGCGAGGCCCGCAAAACTGTCCTCCATTCGCTTTGAGCAGCAGCCACTCGAAGACGCAGAGCAAACTTTCAAGCTGGAATCTGATGAAAAAGAAAGCCATTACGCCATCTTTTAGAGGCTTTTGAAGCTAACGACATTAATGTCTAAGTCTGCGATTCAAATCGAGTTAATCGGCAAGAAAAAATCCCGCGATTTTTCCACAAAACCCCCCCAGCATGAGTCTTGCTCTTAATACTCACCAGAAACTGCCTTAGCGGGTACATCGCTCTGAAGTAAACCCTTCGCTAGATACTTTGTCCTTACTGATGTACAACTCGGCGTTAATCCATCCACGGATCCCAGAAAGTAAACGAAAAAGCAACTCAACAGCGCGACGTAAGATGCCATTTTGGTCGAGAAGACAAAAAGGAACGGTAATGGACTCTAGTTGAGTGTTGTTTGACGCGGATGGCCGATCTTGGTCGTATAGCAGATCGGCGCGTGGTGTTACAAACCTTCGTGCCTGTCGAACACGATCTTGAAAAAAAATCACTCTCCTTGCTGTTCGCTGCAATAGCAAAATAATGTCAGAGCAATTTCTAACAGCAGGGTGGCGAAAGAACACCGTACAACCCGCCGGGGAATGCTATACGTACAGTCGTTAATTAGTTTGCTTGTCTCTGATGACAGCAGCATACAATCAGAGTCTTGCATACGTAAGCGAGGGGCGGGAGTAAGACCAAATTGCCAGCCAATCAGATCTGCAGAACGGGAAATTCCATAAATCAAACCCTTATTGACAGTTTTGTCTAAAATCTTACAGACCGCCCGTAAAAATGATTGTGTTTACTTAGATAATAGTACATCGGAACACTCGAAAAATAAACCTTTCGTCTCTGGAGGCTGACCTCTCTGCTCTACCCATTATCAGAATGCATCCACAACTTATGTTCCTCACCATGGTTTATTAAAATCTTCCTTCACGTTTCCAAACAAAACGTAATTTTTTCGATAATCGCTTTTGTTTTATCACTGCCATGAATTACAAAGGGACCAGTTGAGGATTTTAGGCAGGCCCAATGAAAAATGGTCTGCTTTTATCAAAGGCTTAAGAATTTGCACCGCAAAGGGCTGAAGGTGTTACTTAAGAGACATAATAAATTTATACATGAATAAGTCGTTTGCACTAATCACTTACAAACTTCGTGTGAATTTTATGACTCATACTCTAAGAAGGATTTAAAAAAAAAGAACTTAAAACTTGGATGTCAAAATCTTCCACGAAAATTCGCATATGATCTTAGCTCTTTGAAAGGAAAGAACTGACAAAGTAAATATAAGTTTATTTTTAGACGAAAAGATGTCAGAAGAATGGCATTTCCTGGCACGTTATTAGTCGGTCAAAAATGTTTTTTTTTCTTTTTCCCTCGTTTTTTCTTTCACAAAAGAGGGTGGCGCAGCTTTCTTGTTCTACATTGACAAAAGAACATAAATTCTAGTTGTTCTAGTTGATTCTATTATGAAGCAATAAACAATGACGCTTAAAACAAGCACACGAAGTATCATTAAAAGTTGCATCACCTTTAATTGCGAATTTTTACAAAGGTAAAATATAATCGCACGATGCAAAATGTTGACAAAATTGGTACCACGAATTCTAACTAATTTTATAAATTCTATGTCAGTGTTCAGACCACTGATTATACGAGCAGTTTTGACAGAACCATTAAGATACCTGCCTTAAAGTTTCATTATGACAAATATTTCCGCGCAATTCAATTTCCAGACATTTTAGCACAGAAGACCAGGGTAAACAGCTCTTCACGCCTTCCAAATTGGTTGCTAAAACATTTCACCAAATTGTCTACATCAACTTTGAAGTTGAATAATTTTGTTTATTTACCAACACCACAAAAATACACATGCACGAAAAGCTAAATTCCGTACGAAACTTCACTAAATAACGTTATTGTAACAAGTGGTTGTATTGATTCTGAGTTCTTTGCCACTTGAAATCCTTTGTATACACCCAACGTAGGACTTTTTCACAAATAGACACATTCACCCAGATTGTGTCTATTTGTACACTTTTTGTGAACTTCTAAGATTTTTAATCAAGGATAATTTTTTAGTATCTATATATCCATTCAAAGTCCCTAACAATGATATAATAAATTACACTTTTTAAAATCCAATAATTCGGGAAATAGTCAGAAAAGGTTGCAATTTCATTGGCATATACTCCAAAAAGACCAAAAGCTTGAATGCACAACGACTAAT
Source organism: Stichodactyla mertensii (assembly GCA_011800005.2). Classification (NCBI taxonomy): domain Eukaryota; kingdom Metazoa; phylum Cnidaria; class Anthozoa; order Actiniaria; family Stichodactylidae; genus Stichodactyla; species Stichodactyla mertensii. The sequence goes on along the minus strand of JAAAQI020132964.1, from coordinate 326 downwards.
ACAAAAAAGCAAAATTTAAGACCTTACTAAGATTCATAATACTGATGAATTCATTTCTTTATGGAAACAGTTCATTAAAAAAGTGAACCAAGAAAAATATATGAAAGAAAGAAACGTGTACCATTAATTATCACATCTTATTTTAAGTTAATAATGTAATAGCAGCAGGAATCTTGAGGGGAGAAAAACTTCTATATTAGCATATGGTAGGATATTTAGTTCTATATATGCCTATACAAACACTTGTCCCAGGGGCGTGCGCAGAGTTCGTCTAAGGGGGGGTTCCAGAGTAATATACCAGTCTTCTGTGACTTACGCGACGGAAC
>JAAAQI020132953.1:0-13271 GCA_011800005.2 Stichodactyla mertensii | reverse complement strand
ACTCTGTCTTAGAGGGTCAAGAACAGTTAAAAGAACAATTAGAAGTAATGTTCAAGAAGCGGACTTTGAATTAGATAAATGCCTTGCCAAAATCTAGGTTTTATAATTTTTTTTAATAATATACATTTTTCTTTTTTTTTATATATAATATAGTTTCTTGGTTTATTGAATACTTTTTATTGTAAATGTAAATAAAGTTTTAGAAATAGGACTAGGTGGATTCCTTTTCAAAATACGCTTACACAAGCATTATCTTGATTAGCAGTGGTTTGGTGTTTTTTTAAGTCACAATTCAAAAAATCCTCTGCTTCTTAAATTAGATTGTTGTTGTTATTGTTATTGTTATTGTTGTTATTATTGTTATTGTTATTATTATTGTTATTGTTATTGTCATTATTATTATTATTATTGTTGTTATTGTTATTGTTATTGTTATTATTATTATTATTATTAAGACCGTATGAAGCCTATTGAACCCTAAGTTAGTTATGCTCAAAATGAAATGAAACAAAAATTTCCTAAAACATTGGCTGTAGGTTATACGTCAAGAAACAGATGAAGATTCAGATGATGAAACAACATCAAACAAACCAAACCCAGTCAGGACAGAATTCCCAGAATGGTGTGCAAGCTATTTTGCACAATCTGTTATGAAGGTGAGTTGGTAACCATATAATATGTGCATGCTCAGGAAGTCAGGAAAACAAAAAAAAATAAACATGTGAATAGTCTGCTATGTGTTAACCACTATCAAAACTTTTCTTTAGTGAGAAATTGCTGGTTTTCATGTGATGTCACAGTGGCCATGCTGGTTTAACTTTTAATACAAAAAAATTCTTAATGAATTCTCTTGTTATATCTACCAATATGGATGCTAGCCTTTTGTCTTTTATTCCACGTGATAAGCAGTGAAATGCTCTATTATGGTGATAATAGCTAGATTCAAGGAGAAGATCCCATAATGTTGCAGATGGATACTCCTAGTTATTTTTTTTGATAACAAAGAATAGCTCCTTGGGGCCATATTTCATTTTATTTAGTATTGTTTTTAAATTATGAAAAGACGTTTTTTGGCTTGTTTTTTTAATGGTTCTTTTTTCCTTTCTGTTTAGCCTCCTGAAGAACATGATCCCCAAAGCCAGCTTCACCTTGAAAGGGAATGGAGATTTGAGAGAAACTCACGGGTCAGGAAAGAAGCTGTCAAACAGCAGGCCAAAGCAGGTAAAATACCAAAACTAATTTAATTTGTTTTCTTAAAAAGTACCAGTATAAGGTGAATCTTAATAGCAATATTAATCATGGGTTTTTGTTTTCTTATTTTAATGTTAGTGTTTTTCAATCATCATTCAATCTTTATTTCAGGTTCAGGTAAAATTGATGACCAGATTTTTATTAACAAGAATCAATATGCTCCCAGTGTGTTGCGCTTCCATCCATATGAACCACACCTAGTAGTTGCTGACAGGGGAGGAGTAAGGTTAGTTTTTTGTCCTAATTTCTGTGGGGGGATGGATGGGTTGGGCAGATTTGTCCTTATTTCTACAGGGGCTGGGTTGGTCAGATTTGTCCTAATTTCTGTGGGGGGATGGATGGGTGGGGCAGATTTGTCCTAATTTCTGTGGAGGGATGGACGGGTTGGGCAGATTTGACCTTAATTCTACTGAGGCTGGGTGGAACAGATTTGTTCTTATTTCTCCTGGGGCTGAGTGGAACAGATTTGACCTTATTTCTCCAGGGGCTGGGTAGAACAGATTTGTCCTTATTTCTCCAGGGGCTGGGTAGAACAGATTTGTCCTTATTTCTCCAGCGGCTGGGTTGGGCAGATTTGTCTTTATTTCTCCAGGGGCTGGGTTGAGCAGATTTGTCCTTATTTTTCCAGGGGCTGGGTTGGGCAGATTTGACCTTATTTTTCCAGGGGCTGGGTTGGGCAGATTTGACCTTATTTCAACTGGGACTTGGTTGGGCAGATTTAGGGCATGTGGGAAGGTGGGTCAGTTTAGACACAATCCTTCACCCCTGCAATGAACTTTAACAGCAAAAGATCATCCAGTGTTATTTCATTTGTACAGCATTTTAACTTACTATCAAAACCGGACGTCCGTTGAACTATCGATAAAAATAACCGACGCCACGCTTCAATGATCTCAGGGCGAGGCTGGTAAAGTGATAACGCGATGTACAAAAACTCTGATCTCCGCAAATCGTTCAGTTTTGCAATGCTCATAGGTTTCGCCACATAAAACCCTTTGATCTGAACAATCGCCACTTCAACTCAGGGCCCGGTTGTTCAAAGTTCGATTAGAGCTAATCTTGGGTTAACTCTTAATAAAACCTATAGAGTTAAGTGAGGATTAGAATTAATCAGGCTTTGAACAACCGGGTCCAATAGTACAGTGAAAGCGCCGAAGGTCAATTTTTTGTACAGCACGTGATCACGTTTTTACCAGCCTCGCGCCGAAATCATTGAAGCGTGGCGTCGGGTATTTTTTATCGATAGTTCAACGGACGTCCGGTTTCGATAGTATCAGCATATATTGTTTCACAGTGTATTTCTGGATGATTGGTTTTCAGTGTGTGGAACTGGGAGAAAGGAGTAAAACTGAACTACTTCATAAACAACAACCGAAAACAATCCAGAATCACCAGCATGGAGTTCCTAAATGCACATGACCTTACACTTCTACTAACAGGAACAGGTAATGTGCATAATTTCATGACAATAGGCTATTAAGATGAAACTGTTAGGGGTTATGGGTGGACACGTTGTCTGATGTCATGAGATGCCTTTACAGAATATTTTATCTCCTTTGTGCATCCTCAAGACGTGATTATAATCATTAGCTTGACTTCTTGTACTACTGAAAATGCTTGGTCATCTAAAAATTTGTCATTAAACAGACTGAGTATTTTCCTGGAAATTTAAAACATTTTGTTTTACTGTCTAATTTTTCATTGTTGTTTTTAGATGATGGTTCTGTACGTGTATATAGAAATTATGATGGGGAAGGTGACCAAAAGAAAGTAGAGGTGGTCACTGCTTGGCAGGCATTGTCTGGAATGTTACCATCCACTAGAGGTGAGTCTCAGATTCCATTGAATTCCTTAGAACAAATTTTGTATGTCTCATTGGCCTTTTTTGAAATAGCAAACATAGTGCATAGTGGTCTAGCTCTGGTACAAACATTTTATGTTCATTACTCCTTATATAGTATTGTTGTACCAAAGACAGACCACAATGCACCTCATTCATCGATCTTGGAAAAGCAGGCATAAGGTACAGACGTGCCATGCTGTGACAATCAGTCCCATGCTCTTCATTATATCAACTATGGTGGATGGTTACAGTTTCTTATTCTTGTGGTTGTTATGGTTTTCAGGTAGTGGTTCAGGTCTGGTGGTGAACTGGGAACAAGAGACAGGTGTATTGTTGGCATCGGGTGATGTCAGGTTCATAAGAGTCTGGGATACACAGAGAGAGATGAAAATGCAGGCAAGTATTTGTTTAACAATTGATTAGTTTTATTTAACAAATGAAAAGGGGTTGTTTTTTTTCCTTTTAATCTCGGCTAAATTTATCACTCTTTAAGTTATAAAAACACTATGTTAAGGAGTCAGAATATACTCATTTTTCAACATTTTCACAGTCTTGTACACAATTTGAAGTTTATAATTTAGTAGAATTTTGATTCTCAAATTTACTTTGAATCGTATTTTATAATCACCAGATAATTGTAACCATTACATAGTGCTAGATAAACCTTTGATCTTTCTTTAGAAGTAATCTTGGGCTTCTGCACAAGAAAAACGTCCAAAATTCAATTAATTCTTTGACTTTGTATTTTTTAGCAAAAAAAATTTTTGGAAATGCCCTATGTATGATAGCTTCTAGTTTCAAAACCAAACACGGTGATCCCAGTATTTTTCCTTTTTTGGCTTGCCTCTCAAATCTTCAAATGACAGGATTTTTAAGAAAATTCATGAGAGAAATTTAAGGGTCCAAACTACGTGTACCTTAAGCTGAATACGGGCAAGCATTTAAAGGAATAAAAACTGATATTAACAACCTGATTTGCCTACTAAAAAAAGATAGTGCTATGTATTTTTCTTCGAATGCAATGAATGTTTGAATGGATGGATAGATGGATGGATGAATGAATGGGTGGATAAACATGTGAATGGATGTGTGAATGAATTAAAGAAAGTGTGAATGAAAGAATGAATTTTTTTTAAAATTTAACTAGTTAAGAATGAAGGAACAAGTGAATGGATATTGGAAAGAGTGATTGAGTAAAACAATACTGAAATAGAAAGAGAGAAAGGTTTCAGTTGAAATTCATATTATTAACTATTGTTTTGTTTGTTTGTTAGGATATACCGACAGGTGCTGATAGCTGTGTTACAAGCCTGGCCTGTGATTCAGTAGGGCGATCGTTATTAATTGCTGGTTGTGGTGATGGATCTGTTAGACTATACGATAGAAGATTACCACCATCTGACAGGTAAAAACCTTTCACAAAGCACGGCGTGGAGGGCTGCGTGATCTTTCGTATACTGCATCATTGACTCTTGTCAGGTTTTTACTATGTCTAGTTGTGTGATGGCGCTCAGAGAGTATGGTGAATGGGTCACAGGTGTATTTAACAGAGAGATGGGCGAGAGGGGTTGATGTGTCTTGTACTACATCATTGAATCTTGTCATGTCTTTACATTGTCTAGTCGTGTGATGGCTCTCAGAGAGCATGGTGGGTGGGTCACCAGTGTGTTTCTACAGAAGGGTGGCGATGGAAATATCATCACTGGCAGGTAAAATCTAATTTTCTACTAAAATACTTGATGATGTAGACTTTTAGTCCAAACATTATGTTTTGTATGTGACTTGTATATCTAGTGTTGCTGGCGATGTGCGCTTCTGGGATCCACGTTTCTCTGAGTCAGTTAAAAGTTTTGAAACCTTGTCTAATATGACCTCATTTGAAGTCCACCACCAGGCCAAGGTCTTAGCAAGGTATGTCCAAAATATTATAGCGGAGCCCCATACTTTAGAAAAAATAGTAACCCATCGAGTTGATTTTTCATGGCTTGAGTATACGTCACTTCCGTACGTCCGTACGTCCGTGCCCATCGCGATGCTGATTGGCTGATTGCTCTTTGGCGGGACTTTGACGCGTGCCGACATCTGGGAATTCAGTTTTTGTTTTTGAAAACTTTTACCGTAAAATCACGGGCTGTAGGAGAATCTTTGCTTTGCAACGGGGAAAATGTTTGTTAGTCGATCAAATAAACCACTTTTTACTCACTTGGATTGGTCTGTCCTTGCTTTATTTATAGTTATACAAGCCTCTGATGAATATACATGAAGATAAACTGTCTTTTTTAACCCTTTTTCCCTGCGATAACATCAAATGCCAACTCAAAATAACGTACCCCCCCCCCCCCAACACACACACACAATTCCGTACTAATAAATGAAAGCCCCCTAAGCAAACCATAAAATTCCAAAAGCAGCCAACAATTTAAAAGACTAAAAACTACCCTAGAAAGATAAGCTTTTAACTGAGATTTAAAAGCATTAATATTACTACTGCATCTTATTTCATCAGGTAAGTCATTCCACAATTTAGGAGCACACCTAGAAAAAGCTCTGTCACCATAAGTCTTAAGGTTAGAAGGTGGAATACGTAATAACTGTTTAGAAGAAGAACGTAGGTAAATCCCTAGACGGAACATACGCATTTAGTAAGGAAGTATTATACCTGGGACTCGAGGCATTAAGAGCTTTATATGTAATCAGTAATACTTTAAATATTATGCGTTGCTGAATCGGCAGCCAATGTAACTCCTTGAGAATTGGTGTGATATGGTCGTATTTATTCCTGCACATTATAAGACGAGCTGCCCAATTTTGTACGCGCTAGAGCTTTTGAATAAGTTAAGAAGATAAACCATATAATAAAGAATTACAGTTATCAAGCTTGCTAATATGAACCAAGATCTTAGTATTTCCTGGCGTAATCAATCGAACGAAATCAAACGTTCGATTCCATCGAATCCAATCGAATGATTGGATTCGATTGCATTCGGTAATCGAATAAAATCTAGTCTCCCTCGCATCCCGTTTTTAGTGTCGGTCGTCACGCAACGCTCCCTCCCCACAAACGGCCGTTTGTTGGGGAGTGAGCGTTGTGTGACGACACAAAAACGGCTGCGAGGGAGACTAAATAAAATCGAACTCAAAAAAAATTCAGCCAATCGAACTCGCAACTTTTTTAGAATTCGATTTCGTTCGATTACCGAATGCAATCGAATCCAATCAAATGATTGCGTTCGATTAAATTCGATTTCCGAATCATTTGATTGATTAAGCCGGGGTATTTTCTGCTGATAAAAACTTTCTAATGCGAGACAAATTCCTAATGTGAAAAAAGCATGATTTGCAAACAGCACTAATGTGATAATTTAGTCCATATAATCGTCAAATAAGACACCAATATTTCTCGCAGACCCTGAAGGTGCAACTGAGTCACTTCCAACCTTAATAAGGGGAATCGAAGGTCGAGGACGAAATTTGGAACTAAAATTTGAAACTAATTACAAGAAGTTCAGTTTTGTCAGTATTAAGTTTCAGTTTATTAGACAACATCCAGCGTCAGCGATACATGCTTCAATCCTGGATGCACTACATACACCAGGCGTTGTTAATTCAAAAGAAAAATATATCTGTAAATCATCAGCATAGAAGTGGAACAGCATGTTATGACTCCTTACAATGTCACCAAGAGGACAGGTTTAAAGTAGATACAGAAACGGGCCCAATACGGAGTTGCGGTACACCATACAGAAGTTGTTGGTAGTTTCAATCGTAACCTTTGACAGATACAAATTAATAGGGATTTTGAAGATAGGATCGAAACCAAGATAAGGCCTTACCCTTAATTCCAAAGCAAGTGGAAAGACGAGCACAGAGTGATGTACCGTGTCAAAAGCAGCAGACAAGTCCAGTAATAGTAAAATCACTGATCTGTTATTATCAATTGCGGTAAGAATGTCATCTCGAACCTTCAAAGAGCTGTGTCATTACTATGTAGCTGCTTATCAGATTATCTTCAGGTCAGAGTCAGATGCAGAAGAAGGGTAACGCGCTTCATACTTCTTATTTAAGATAGTATTAGTACAGTTCAAAAAAGAACTTGTTGGTTACCCTTATTCTCTTCAATAATTGAAGAATAATAGCTTTCCTTCGCCTCCTTAACCAAGCGGTTAACAGCGATGCATTGAGCGGTAAAACGTTCATGATCTTTATCAGAATTGCTCAAACGCCATTTTCTTTCAAACATCCACCTTCGCCTTTTGGCTAGCAAGATTTCTTCACTGAACCAAGGTGTAAAAGGTCTACAGGTGACAACTCGTGACTTCAACGGCGCGTGCCGTTCTTTGATTGATTTAATTGTGCTATTATATTCATTAACCAATGCATTAATATCTCCATTATGAAGATTAGTGAGCGGAGGAGAATTCTCGATATCACAGCAGAGGGGCCTGTATCTACAGATCGCAATTTTCGATACTCTATCCGTTTTCTTTTTTCTTTTCTTTTCTTTCTTGCGGTTTAGCAAATTTGAGATAGCACTAAATAACCAAGTGGTCGGAAATACCTTTAAATCACTCAGAAAATTCTCAGACATTAATCAAACATTGGTGATGTATGTAGGAAGAGGGGGAGGGTCAGAACAAATTGTGCATCACTAAAAGGGGGTTCAGGAAAAACCAAACGTGGCACATCCACTCTTGCACCAGCGCGCCCCCCCCCCCCAATAAATAATGACTGGTCCCTAATTACGGTGGCCGTCTACACAAACACTTTGCCCAGTCTTTGCTCAACTTGTTAGTCACCAGTCCCCCTGCTCGTTTATGCAGTGGGCACATTCGTAGCAGGGCTGAAAAACGAGCCCGCGGTTTCGACGTAAATCGCGGGCTCACGCAGACAGACAGACAGACTTTATTATTTGGAGTCTTACACTAATTCGTACATTAACTTTTATCCAAATAAGAGTAAATAAGTGATAACCAGTCCTCAATGAATGTATTATTTCATTGTTAACATTGAAGGATGGTTGATTATATTATATAATTTTACCGGGTTATTTGAGAAACTATTTCATTTTGTGAGTCTTTCTCAGTTTGAAGCAGTCATGAACATATTTTGCTGCATTTTTTGTAATTCACGAGATTTCAGATGTTAGCCCGTTATCATGTGCAAATAATTTCAGTCTGTTTAGAAGACTTTGAAGATCAGAGACATAAAACTAAATCATCAGCATATATAAGGGCATTCAGTCGTACATCACCCAAATTGATAGGATTAGAAGTATTTGCTTGATTTAAGAAAGACGGCAAATCGCTTAAAAATAAGTTAAAGTTGGGCTAAGCATGCAACCCTGTTTCACACCTTTATGGCACGGAAAGGATCTGTTAAGGCCGGTACACACGAGGTAGCTTGCTCCCGGAGCAAGGCTCCCTCGTCTGCACCAACGATTTCTAGGAAAAAATATGTTGCGCAACAAAACTTTTGCTCCCAAGTTTTGCTCCCTCATATCAAACTTCGTGTGTACTGGTTGGGGTACTTACCCGGGAGCGTGTTTCAGGAGCGTGCTGCGGGAGCAAGCTCCCTCGTTTGTACCGGCCTTTAGGAGACCGTCCATTTTGATCGCTGAACGATCGTCCTCATACATTGATTTGATAATTGCTAAAAATTAGCCCTTGATTCCTACTTTCTCGATTTTAGCAAAGAGTAATTGTCTAGGGATGCAGTCGAAAGCTTTTTTGAAGTCTACAAAACAGAAAACAGTAAATTAGGTTTGGATTTATTATGCCTACCTTTCACTACTTTATCAATGAGTCCTTTTAACATGAAAATACCGTCAGTTGTCGAGTATTTTTTCTGAAGCCTAGCTGTTCTTTTTTCACGATTTTATTACTAACTAAATAATCAAAAAGCCTATGGTTTAAGACGGAGGTAAATGATTTTAGTGCCGGTAATACCGTTATACCTCTGTAATTCTCGATGTTTGTTTTATCGCCTTTATGTATCGGTATAATTAGGCCAACACGCCACTCCTGAGGGAAATATCCTGACGCGAGGATAACATTAAAAAGACTTGTTATCGCATTACGCAAAACCCATTTTCCGATTTTCAAAAACTCATTAGAAATATTATCAATACCTACAGCTTTATTAAATATAGATTTATCTTAAAATAGGAATGAACTTCCTGCATATTAATCGGGCAGGAGTTTTTAACCCTTTTTTTCTGAACATGAAAAACCTTTTTCAAATCTTTCCATAGTATTTTGCTATCATTCATATCTAAAGCGTTTATTCGAGACTCGATAAATCTTCTTTTATTATTTCCTACAAAGGTATTTAAAATGTCGTTTTTCCTATTAAGTTGTCGTCTTAGAAACGAGGTATTTAGAGAATTTTTGCTCATAAGTTTGCTAAGTGCTCTAAGATAATTTTTCTCAACTTTGCAGGTAGCATCGGACCAAAATGGGTCAGTAGATGTGTTAGAACTATTTTCAAACGAAGCTCCTGCTTTCTCATAAACATTACAAAGTAAATTGAAAACGAGTTGGTTGCCTCGTCGACAGTTAGAAAGTCATCTGACAGCCGCATAAAACCACAGGAATATCACAGGAAGCCCAATCTAGATGAAAGTTTAAATAAAAATAAAAACCATAATAAACATCTTCTAAGATTTTCTTTCGTGATTTTTGTTTTCTCGTGTTAGTGAGCAGCCATCTTTGCTTCAAAAAGCTAAAATTCAATAAAAATCGTCTTATCATCCATATTTTCCACTTTTCGAAATTGGGCCACTCTCGACCCCAGAGCCCTGTTCTTACTGCGCATGCTCGTGACGAACTGCCAGAGATTCTGGGAAACCCTAGCGCTTGTGGTAGCCACAATTCTGGCCACCTGGTATGTAATGCGGTTGCTCGAATTCGAATCGAGAGCGCGCTCTAACCACGGGCTGTAGGAGAATCTTTGCTTTGCAACGGGGAAAATGTTTGTTAGTCGATCAAAAAACCACTTTTTACTCACTTGGATCTGTCTGTCCTTGCTTTATTTATAGTTATACAAGCCCCTGATGAACATACATGAAGATAAACGGTCTTTTTTAACCCTTTTTCCTGCGATAACATACTTTGATGAGCCCGCAATATTGTATTATAAAAAACCGACAATACGTCATTGACACAGGAAGCCCGACTTTAGTTATGTTTCATTTTACTAAAAGTTAAGGCATTTTATAAAGTACACCTTTTGCTGTTCATTAACCGCAATGAAACATTCATTCAAGCGAAAGAGCATTGTCATTAGCGCAAATAGACATACAACAACGCGACTGAAACACTCCGAACAATGGGACATTCATTAAAGAAATTAGCATTGAAAATCGATTGGTTAATGAAAGTCGGTGAATACTTATTGAATGTCAATAAATTACTAATGAATGTCCGTGTGTATTTATTGATTGTCCAAAAGCACAAATGAATGGCCATAAATGTTAATAAACTTTCTCTATGGTTTGATTGATTGTCCAATTCAATGCTAATTTCTTTAATGAATGTCCCCATTGCTCGGAGTGAGTGTTTCATTCGCGTTGTTGTATGTCTATTCGCGCTAATGACAATGCTCTTTCGCTTGAATGAATGTTTCATTGCGGTTAATGAACAGCAAAAGGTGTAATCATTATTAAGCTGTGTGACCACGCATTATTTGGGACGAGTAGTACTGATAATGAGTTATTACAAACATGGCGACTAGCGGCAGTTGGCATTTGATGTTATTGCAGGGAAAAAGGTTTAAAAAAGACCGTTTATCTTCATGTATGTTCATCAGGGGCTTGTATAACTATAAATAAAGCAAGGACAGACAGATCCAAGTGAGTAAAAAGTGGTTTTTTGATCGACTAACAAACATTTTCCCCGTTGCAAAGCAAAGATTCTCCTACAGCCCGTGGTTAGAGCGCGCTCTCCCTAAATCCACGGTTTTTCATTTTACTCCGAAAAAACGCCGTTTTTATTGCTTTACAGCTAAACTCATCTTTTATAGACTCTCAAGGTAATTGATATCCTTTATTTCAAGTCTCTTGTCATTGCTAGTGCGATTTTTTAACAAATTATTGCGCGAAATATTCCCGCCAATCACAGCTCTTAAAAATGTAGGGTTTCCCAGAGTCTCTGGCACTTCGTCAAGAATGACAGAGGTCTGGGGTTGAGAGTGGAAATTGGGCTCCCTGTGTAGTTCATCGTAAAAAATCTAGAAATTTGGGGAAAGTAGAGAAGTTAAGCTCGTTTCTGAAAAGTTAAGAAAAATTTCTACATCAGTTCATTGACCAATGGCTAAGGCTTAAAGTGTATATCAAGGGAAAAATTTTATTTTGAAAATCACTCATGATTACTATGAAGTAGGATGGTTTTAGCTTTTTTTGGATGTGGATTTCTCTATCCAGAGAAATAGACATTTGGAATATCAAAATGCAAATGAGATGACGTTATTATACAAAATTGCTGTTGTGGAAAGTACTGCTGTTTTTTCATTTGCAAATCATCTTTGTAACTGAAATCTATGGTTTGGTACACTTTAAGGTTATCTTACTTCAGAGCACTTGTCATAAATTATAATTCAAAATGTATCACATTCTGGAATTTACGTCATCTCATTTGCATAATGATATTTCAAATATTTATTTCTCTGAATAGAGAAGTCCACATTCAAAAAAAAAAAAATTAATAATAATAATAATAATAAGTAAATAAAAAAATAAAACCACCCTATTTCACATTACTCATATGAGTGATTTTCCAAACAATCTTTCCCCCCTTGATATACACTTTAATAGAACTTTTTTAGAGCTTGTACAAAAAAATGCTGGACGCTGAAAACCTCGACCCATTTTGATTTTAGATCATATATTTTTCCACTCTCGACCCCAGATCTCTGTCATTCTTGACAAAGTGCCTGAGACTCTGGGAAACCCTACATTTTTAAGAGCTGTGATTGGTTAGAAAATTTCGTGTAGTAATTTGTTAAAAAACCGCAGTCTAACAAGAACAAGAACATTGGAATAAAGGATGTGAATTACCTTGAAAGTCTATAAAATGGTAGTGTAGCTGTAAAGCAATAAAAAGTACGGCTTTTTTCAAAAGTAAAATGAAAAACCGTGGATTTAGGGTGAGCCCGCTCTAACTATAATTCAAATTTGAGCATGCGCATTACATACCAGGTAGCCAGAATTGTGGCTACTGCACGCTAGGGTTTCCCAGAGTCTCTGGCAGTTCATCACGAGCATGCGCAGTAAGAACAACAGGGCTCCGGGGTTGAGAATATTTTTCTGGTCATCATGAATGATCATTGGCACTGCGCACACTTTTTTCAGCCCTGCTCACATTGGTGACATCTGAATTATTGGGTCAGGAAAAATCAGGGAAAAGTCGGGGAATCTTTTGATTGGATTATTGTGGCAACCATGAATTAGGAAAACAAGAATACGAAAGAGAAAACCAGTGGAGATACAAAGCTCTCGAAGGAATACTTGAAGTACAAATACCAAGAAAAAGAGATTGACATTTCGTTTTTTAGAGGAAATACAATTTTAGTTTAAAAAATCAAATGACATTAATCTCGGTAAACAGAAAACACCATGGAAAGTGCTTTGTACTGTTCCGTATTATGCAATTCACTCGCTCGAGGACACGTTCGTTCGTTTTATGATACTTCACAACTCGTAAATAAAAACTGTACATGCGCACTTTCCGTGAAGTAATCTCTATATATTTTAACGTATTCTGCCACTCTTAAAATGTCAATTGAATGTACTATTTGATGTTGTTTTATGACAGTGGTTCAGCCAATCAGATGATAAAAGTGTGTGATTTGGATGGTAATTCTCGTAGTGTCATCAGATATCATGATGGATTCATGGGGCAGAGGATTGGTCCAGTCAGCTGTATGGCCTTTCATCCTCATAGGGTAGGTATAACACTAAACTAGTCATACTTACCAGTAACGGAATTGAGACCATGGTTCGTACGGGTTTTGGAAAGTCTTGGAAAGTTTTGGAAATTGATAATGCATTTTTCCAGAGGACCTGGAAAGTTTTGGAAAATTCCTTTTTCGACCACTGGGCTATAGGAAAAGTTATGAAATTTTTGTCGGTTGTCCAGCTCCCCTTGCAAAGAACTGTTATCGTTGTATTAATTAAAAACGC
>JAAAQI020132942.1:0-13272 GCA_011800005.2 Stichodactyla mertensii | reverse complement strand
CCCCCCCCAAAAAGTCAAAAAAAAAAAACATGGTTCAAAACTAAATTTCCCCCATGCTTTACTTTTCGCCCCCCCCCCAACCCCCCCCCCCCCCCCATTTTGGGGGCGTTCCCCCCCCCCCCCCCCCCCCCCTCCATAATAGATGAAAGCCCCCTTAGGAACTTTATCGTCTATTGACTGATCTATCCTCATTTTTAATTTTTAATTTTATTTCTTTATTTCTTTGTAAGGTTTTAACGTATCACCAACACGAGGTGGTCTGTCTGTCATATTCCAAGGATGATCGTTACCTGATATCAGTGGGTGATTACAGGGAGTGTTCTATCATCGTATGGAGCACTAGATCCTATGACATACTCACATCATCCTATACTCGTCAGCCTATACATGACCTGCAGTTTGATCCATTTAGAGTCAATGAGTTTGTGTCTGTTGGACACAATGGGACAGTTGTCTTTTGGATGTTGGATGAGACACCTCTTTCAGTCAATTTAAACGTAAGTTTAGTATTCAAGTTGAAAGCATAAAATGAACATTTAGTAGAGAAGTTCGTGACCTCTCATTCCCTTGACAAGACTCTTTGTTTGAAGCTTATTTATATTAACGTGTCTTCTCAAGCCCTACCGAGAAACAAAAGAACAATACCCAAGGGAATGAAACGTGGTCTGAAATGGGAAAACATTACGCCCAAGTGGATTTGGTACATTTGATGATTTCACTGCCAAACTTTCCGGAATTAACCTCGTAGCATAACCCCCACCCCTACATGATTTGAAGGACCTGAGTAGACACTAACAGTTTTGTATTTATTTCATGGAATAAGTGCTTGCGACTGTTCATTTATTATTCTGTTTTATCACTCTTATTTTCTTTTCTTTTCATTTTTCGTTTTTTCAGATGCATGAGCCAGATGTTCCTTGTGAAACATTTGATTCTAAACGGGTACCTCAGCTTACTAGTATTTTTAATATTTCCACTCAAATCATCGATTAAAATTAAAAATCTACCTTTTTTGAAAGAAGAATTCTGATTTGTAATGATTTTGGCCGATTGATGAAAAAAGGAGTAATCTATACGTTAATTGCTTTTTAGGAAGATCAGCCGGGCCATTTCACAGCTGTTTGTTATGCTGAGGGAAATATCTTGTACACAGGAACAAACGAGGGTAAGTGAAACCATCACTGATGCGGGTTTTTAATTTTTATGAGGCTCGCTTTCCAAGGTTTTCGTATGAGTGAGTGGGAAACGTACGGTACTGACTTACAGCACGTACACTGTACGGTATGCAGTAACACTGAAATGGCTTCCCATAAGAAGGTTATCGTATAAGTGGGAAACGTACGGTACTGACTTACAGCACGTACACGGTACGGTATGCAGTAACACTGAAATGGCTTCCCATAAGAATGATTCAATCGTATTTTTAAAACTCCAGTATGATGAAGTTCTTAAGTTTCAGAAAATTGTCAATGCACCATCAATTACTTGCCAACGTTCTTTTAAGCAGTTTAAAAACATGCCTTACTATCTTATTACTGTGTTCTCTTCCAGGGGTTCTTTTGGCTTGGGACACACAGCAAAATAAGTGTTTTATCCACTGGAAAGCTGATTCTGCTGAAATAGGTATCGACATTTAATTTGTTAATTTACTGGCATCGGCTTTTTTTCCCATGTTTCACAGGCCTTTTCTAAGATAGACGAAGAGGGTGCATTATGGTCTAACTTTAGTACAGCCAACACTATTCGTATTGCTTTGTCTGTTTTGTTTATCAGATGTTATTGTTTGTGCTGGGGATCGTCTTGTTACTGGTGGTTGCTCAGGTAACCTGAAGCTGTGGTCAGTTGCTGGGATATCTGGTATCAAAGACCAAGCTGATAACTACAGGTAACACGGATTGATATCATTCACCATTCTGAAATTCAAACAAGGACTGGAACGAACTCGTGACACACAGAATTGTGGCGCTAAATTTAGGGACAAGATCAAAAAAGTGCTGCCATCTTGCACTGGATTGTGAGGTTGATTTTGGGGAGGACATAGAGTTTGTTCTCAGTCTTTCTTTGAATTTCGGAAACACAAATAAACCAAATCCACTTGGGCGTAATGTTTTCCCATTTCAGACCACGTGCCAATCCCTTGAGAATACGATTCTTTGTTTGAGGCTCATCCTTATTAATGTATTTCTTAAGCGTTACTAAGAAACAATACCCAAGGGGATAACACGTGGTCTGATATGGGAAAACATTACGCCCATTAGGTGGATTTGGTCCATTCATTTAACTACATGAATGTAAAGTGTTGTTATATTCCCTTTGTGCTACAGGATGATCAGCAACAGTCTTGTGATGGAGGATGAGATGACTGTTGATGGTGCTGTAGTTTCAGCATCTTTTGATGACATTTTACAAACGGTAAATTTTCTTTCATCCTTCGAACCTTTAATAATAATGCTCAACGGAGTAGCGCGTGGAGGGGGGGGGGGGGGGGGGGGGGGGGGGGGGGGGGGGGGGGGGGACGGGGAGCGAAAGGACGGTATCTTTTTTCAGGCTACATTTGCCCCCTCAAAAAGCCTGCACAAATTTTTGAGACCCTCTCCTTCGAGGTTGCATAATGTATAATAATGGCCCCACTCCCATTTGCACAAGCCCTCCCCCTCTAATTAATGAGCTGCTAACATTACCATAAGAGCGATTCTTATATGAGTTGGAAACGATACTGCATACTCTACCGTGTACCTGCTGTAAATCAGTACCGTACGTTTCCCACTCATACAATAACCATTCTTAAGGGAAGCCATTTCAGTGTTACTGCATACCGTACCATGTACGTGCTGTAAGTCAGTACCGTACGTATCCCACTCATACGATAACCATTCTTATGGGAAGCCATTTCAGTGTTACTGCATACCGTACCCTGCACGTGCTGTAAGTCAGTACCGTACGTATCCCACTCATACGATACCCTTTCGTATGGGAAGCCATTTCAGTGTTACTGCATACCGTACTAAGTACGTGCTGTACGTCAGTACCGTACGTTTCCCACTCATACGATACCCTTTCTTATGGGAAGCCATTTCAGTGTTACTGCATACCGTACCGTGTACGTGCTGTAACTCATTACCGTACGTTTCCCACTCATACGATAACCACTCTAATATAGAACTAGGACAAAAAGTATTGACATAAAATTGTCCTTTTGTAATAGGGCATTATTGGCACTACCATGGGTACCCTGTGGTATATCAATTGGAGTGAGAGGACCAGCATCAGACTGGTCAGCGGTCATACACAAGAGGTAAGCGCAGTGGATGGGAGTTAGGTCAAGTTCTAATAACAGATTTTGATCCCCACACGCATTGCACTAATAATTCATGGTTCCGACTCAAACAATAGCCAACCAATCACTGTAGCATTGGTTTTCCCAGTGGAATACATCTTGTCCCACAAACACCATCATAAACTGCCTGTTTTCACAAAGGTTTCTTGCATTACTTGAATTGGATTCTCATATTTCTACAGAACATTAAAAATCCCTTTGCGATCAGAATCTCAGGTGTGCAGTTTTCTAGCAGAGTTCGTTTAGCTTGTGGGACGTAGCAAAAGTAGCTATGGAGTTACAGTTGAGCCCACACTAAGATATTCTTTTGAAAATCATACCATCGAGACTGTCTGGTCAATTCAATGATTGTTGTTCATAGATAAACAGATAGATACTATTGTTTTAACAGGGTAGTGTCTTCAGATTTAAGGTCCATACACACTAAGGGTTTTGCTCCAAGGGCAGGCTCCCGGGTCATTTTTCACAACCAGTACACAGGAGAGAGCATGCTGCGGGAGCTTGCTGCATGGTGTGGTCATGCTCGCTGATATTTAACCAGTTTAATATCAGGAAGCGTGAGTCGGGGGCAAAATTCTGCTCCCGCCACAATCTTTTTTACATGAAATCTTTGGTACACATTAAAGAGCAAAACCACACCAGAGTCTGCTCCCGGAGCAAAACCCTTAGTGTGCATATCTTTTAAGCTTGCTTGTCATTTAATGTAGGTGATGTCAGTGGTGTTTAGCGCGACGGATGATAAGTACTTTGCCACGTGTGGTTCTGATGGCGTGCTTCATTTATGGACCACAGATAATCTAGAGCATCTACAGTTCCAGGTTATCGGACAGGTATGACTGCATGAATTTACTTTACACTACTATCCTCACCGGGGAACCCACACACAGTAGCATGATTCTATTAGTGCAAAAGGCCTATTACACCTTTGGGATAATGACATCGTCACAATATAATTAGCGTAAGCGAGCTTGTATGCATACAATAGTTTTCGTGTGACTGTGAAACGGCACGGTCACGGTACAGGATTGTAGACATCCGTGGAAGCGCGCGAGATCAATCTTTAAAACGAAAACGGCTTTAAGTCTGTGCACTGCACGCTCACGTGATCAACAAATGTGCGAGATGTATTGAAGAAATGGAACACGCTGAGCGTTGAGTGAGCATTTCATAGTTTTTACCGCATGTCATTAGACGAGCATTTGCTGGGTTTCATATGACGTCATTCTCAATCTTGTGGAAATTTCTTTCAGCTGAATCAATAATGTTTGAAAACCATTGAGGCAGATGAGATTCGTCAGCTGTTTGAACCCAAGCAATAGACCTTATTCGCTTGGGCGTAATGTTTTCCCAATTCAGACCTCTTGGGAATAAGATTCTTTGTTTGAGGGTTATCCATATTAATGTATCTTCTCAAGCATTACCATTAAACAAAGGAAAAAGTCCCAAAGGAATGACACGTGATCTGTATTGGGAAAACAAATGCGCCCAAGCGAATAAGGTCTATTAGAGTGAGTTTATATCTTGGTCTGTCTGTCTGTCTGTTTCTCAGAGCTGTAACTGTGTAGCATTCTGTCCAGTGCCAGAACTAACTGCTACAACCAGCATCATAAACCAAGGCCAGACTGTAGCAACCGTTCACCCACAGACCCCCCCTGAAAATCGTGATTCGATCAACCAATCACTTTGCGTTGCTGGATATAGCGATGGTACCGTCAGGATGTTTGATCTGGGTAGAGTGGAAATGATCATGAAGATGCAACCACATGCTTCTTCTGTCGGCCATATTGCATTCTCTCCTGATGGTTAGTATCCGTCTGTCTAGCAAGACAGTTATCAAATGGACGTTTACTTTTTGTATCTGTCTCTTAAGGCTCGGACATACGAAGCGACGTTTCTTGCGACGTTGCCTGCAATGAGGAAATCGTGTGTACACCGGTAAGAATAGAGTCCGTTTCTACTTCTGCGAGATCGCACGCAGCAATAACACGGGTGGACACACGGTGGGATTTCAACGTCGCATAGTGTGTGCGGGCCTTAATTGTGTCTCTGATAGATGAAAAGTTTCATCATCACATCGTCAAAGTAGTGTGGCAACGGGAGTGGATCCGCAGACTACTTTAGCGATGTGATGACACTTTTTATTTTCAATAAGAGGACAGATATATAAACCAGGTGTAAATTCACTTTTTACAGTGACGAAAACGAAAAACATTCGCGCGTTCTTATAGTGATCAAAACAAACAACAAAAAGAGCGCAAGCTCGTTCTCTCAATGATAAAAACTAGCCAATCAGCACACAAGGATTCTGTTTTAGTAGGTTTTACTATATTCATGGCAAGAAATTACAAAATACTAGGCTAAGTTTTCTTTCGTAGTCCAGGCTAACGTTACATGGTAATTATAGAAACAAAGACGAAACAAAGGAAAAAAGTGGAAAGGAGAGGAAAAGAAACAAAGACAAGACGAAAAAATGAAAAGAAAGGAGAGGAGAGAAAAAGAAAAAAACGAAAAACAAAGCAAATAGGATGTACTAAAGGTATCATTTCTTCTTTAAATGTCTTCTTTTTAGGTCGAGTGATAATGAGTGGTGCATGTGATGGTATTATAGCCATAAGTAACCCATCTACTGGACTGACTGTGCGTTTATTAAATGATCATAAAGGTGCTCCTATCACTGATATACATTCAACGTTAAGGGTGAGTTTGAAAACTGTTTTTTGGTGTTATTGTTTTGATTGTTTGTTTGTTTCTTCGTTCCTTCGTGTTTGCTTGTTCGTTCGTTCGTTTGTTTTTTGTAACAATCACAACAGGGCGTGCGATGCTTGCCATTATTTGTAAGTTTTTCTGTTTTTCGAAGTCCTAACTCCAAAGGGAAGCATGTATTTTCAGCGCTATTAATGCGCTGTCTCTCACCGCTAATGTAGTGGGTTCAATAGTCGAACTCGCTATCAAGTGTGAGTAGAGTTGTTGTTAATATTATAGCATAATTTGAGCTAAAACTTCACCTTCCTTCTAATACTAAGATGCTCTTTTCAATTCTGGAGTCCATTTTGACTCTGGCGGTTGAATTAAGGGGTTTGTGTTCACGTAACCTGTTGGTTTTACAACACTTGTCTGACTTTAGGATCAACAGTACAGCGTTAGTGGTCCAATGATGTGGATGGCCGCCAGTCAAGATAGCCGGGTTAGCATTTGGAGCGCTAAGTGGTCTCAAGATTTCTGCGAGCTTGTTGATTGGTTGTCCTT
Source organism: Stichodactyla mertensii (assembly GCA_011800005.2). Classification (NCBI taxonomy): domain Eukaryota; kingdom Metazoa; phylum Cnidaria; class Anthozoa; order Actiniaria; family Stichodactylidae; genus Stichodactyla; species Stichodactyla mertensii. The sequence goes on along the minus strand of JAAAQI020132942.1, from coordinate 6,689 downwards.
CCCTACGCCTGCCATAGCACCAGACGGGAAGCCTTTACGAAGGGGCGATCCTGTGAGTTTGAAGTTTCAGTATATGTAGGAATATCTTGTCATATACCGGGTGAAAAGAATGCTTCCTTATTTTTCCACCCAGTCCAGGGTAACGAAGTTTAACAAAGAAGGATAACGTTTTTAAAGATCCCCTTTTCTTGTGTAAAATCAGGATTTCTCCTGGCCTTAAAATTAAAGCCAAGGGATCAATTTTTATCGCGAATCCTGACACAACCTCTGGGTTGATCCAAGTCAGGGCACGGCTAACTCACAAATTTGAATTTAGCGTGTGTTGGGTTTTGCGGAGGGAGGAAAACCAGAGAACCCGAAACGCCTAATAATTGATTAATTCATTTTAACGGAATTTTTTTCACTGTACTCGCATTTCTATAATGCTTTCTAATAGCCATAAAACAACTCATTGGTTAATCGCTATCCTTAGGAAAGGCCCTTTGTTGCCTATGAAAGATTTCGCTAGAATGTTACAACTATTAACTTTATAAAGTGTAAACTAACAATACTTTGATATTACTTTAGGCACAGTACGACAGATTGCCAGCCAGTCTAGTGCGCTTCTCTCCATCTGACCCTGACATCATTCTGTTTACTGGATACACCATGCAAAGAGCCGTGCAGTTTTACAGTTTATCACAGAAAAAGGTAAGAAGAGAAAACACCATGCAATGATTTCCCTCCATTGATTATTAAATTATCGACTGTCGAAATGAGCGTTTTGATTTATCACTAAGATTTTTTTCTTGAAGGTTGTTCGTATGGCTGCTTTGACTCATTGGGCCACAACGTTGGACATATCTCCTAAGGGTAACGTGATAGCACTCGGAACAAAAGGTAGAGCCGCTGCACAGGATAATATCGAGATCGTTGCTATAATCATCATCATCATCATCATCATCATCATCACCACCACGATCATCATCAGTCATCATCATCATCTCCATCATCATCTCCATCATCATCATCATCACCATCATTATCATCATCACCATCATTATCACCATCATCATTATTATTATTGTTATTGCTTACGTCATTCTACCCTGATACGTCACTTTCTCCTTTCAAAACCTGTGTAGCTCAGGCACTGGTAGAGCATTGATCAGTTAGTGCGCTGCAGGTCACGGGTTCAAGCCCCAGTCCTCGAACAGCACTCAGGTCTTTAGGTAACTGAGTAGAAGGTGCTGCCTTTGTAATTTTATCTGCGTACACTTTCATGGTGTTCCTATCGCTCCATGTTTCATGTCGGGGAATATGAAAAACCACGGAGAAAGTACTGAAACTCTGGCAGTTTCAGTTGTATTTAATACAAAGCACCTCCGACGATTGTAAATTACATAAAAACAATCTTAAATTCATCATACTAAAGGCTCGGACACACGATGCGACGTTCCCTGCGACGTTGCTTACAACCGGGAAATCGTGTGTCCACCTGTAAAAGTAGAACTTGTTTCTACCTCTGCGACGTCGCAATCAACAATTGCTGGCTCGGGTAAACACTCGATTCCCCCATTGCAAGCAATGTCGCATCGTGTGCTCGAGCCTTAATTGTGAAGTGTGTTTGAGTATGGTTTAATTCATTTTTCTTTCTTGTTCTCGAGTCCGGTAAGAAATTATTTTGTCGTATTCTCTATTTTTCCTGCAGAGCGTCTGGTACAACTGATGGATTACGACGAAGGAAGATTTCAGGATTTCATCGGTCATTGTGACAGCGTGAGCAAAGTTTGCTTCTCTCCCTCCAGCAAACTTCTTTACACAGCAAGTTATACGAGTGTACTTGCGTGGAACGTGATGGTCTAAAACCTTTTCTAACATTCCTTCATGGAACCACAGTTTATCCTCTCCTTAGAACAATCGGAATCCTGTATGATTCTTTTTTCTGATGATCCGTGCAAGTGAAGTCACACTTAAAAAGCCTTAGTAAACCTACAGGCTTTTGCTGTGAAAGACAAAACAGGGTGCATTGTGGTCCAGCTTGGGTACAAACATCTATTGTTCATCATGCCTTATATGGTATTCTTTGTACCCAAGCTAGACCCCCAATGCATCTTGTTTTTCTAACTCAGAACATTCTCCAATATTGATTTTACGTGGACGTGGTAAATTGCCCTATTTCGTGATGACGTCACATGTTAGCTATGACGTCATACACAGGCTAATCTCATATCGTGACGTGGCCACTGACTCGAGCGATGGTGTAGGTCAACCCAGAAAGTCTTTTTGTAAAAAGTAGATGAATTTAATCTTTTGATTAATAGTAACATTTTTACGTCATTCTTTTTGTAGTTTTCTGAGTACCACGATATATTCTTTGTGAATATGTAGACCGCGTAGCACTATGAAATACTTGGACTAGAAATAATGGAAAGTTATAGTGCTTTGGAAAGGAGGTTATTCCGGGCGAAAACCCTTGGAAATAAATTCGGAAAAATTAATTTCCGACCTCGCTGGGATTCGAACCCACGACCTTCGGATTTGTACTAACGATGCTCTACCAGCTGAGATACAAGGTCAGACTGGGAGCAGGCCGGGGTGAAATAGATGTTGGATCGCGATAATTGAAGTGAAATGGCTATGTGAATATGTAGACCGCGTGGCACTATGAAATACATGGACTAGAAATAATCGGCATAACCTCCTTTCCAAAGCACTACAACTTTCCATTATTGGAAAGTTGTAGTGCTTTGCGCTACAACTTTGCATTTGCGCTATGTTGAATTCTGAAAGTATTTACTTCAGAAACGTCGTTGAAACTCGTCACTCTTGAAGTGGTTCCGCCATTGTCGTTTATACCACATGTAGACCACACTTAAAATATTGCAAAGTACCCATCATCCAATGGTGGCTTATTCATGAAGTTTTGATCTATGATGTTGTAGATCCCAAACTGCAAATTAAAGGATTTATGGAAATGGTCCACGTCTTTTGATCATCGGGCCCAAAGTCTGCAAAAATGGCCCTTAATTTTCGCAATTTGGGGACCATTGACCCAATACAAATTATGACCTTCCCAATCCCTGGATAGAAAGTAGAATAAACTCTCTAGAGAAGTCCCGCCATGACCGGGACAAGGACGGCAGTGTTTACACCACAGACTCGGTGATTTTGATGTGGAGGGTTCAGTAAGCAATTAGCTCTTTTTCATCAGGCAATTTGCCTAAAGAAACGGACAATTCTTCCACAACCACGGACAATTCGTCCAAAACACGCCCAAGCACCAACACAGACCAAAAGGAAGCGTCCAAGGCGGATAATGCCTTCTTCGACCAGACTCTACAGAAGCCAGGTGGCAAGATCTCACCGCATTTATTCAGAAACCTCCTCAGTTTCAGGAGATTTACGATTCTTTCTGGCCACTTGAAGTACAGGAATGTTATACACCGAAACTCAATAAGGATCTCCTAAAACAAATCCCTAACACAATGGCGCGAAAAGCAACCGAGCTTAACGACAAGGACCTAGCATTAGCACAACGCTCACTGCTAGCAACCACTGGCCCCATATGTGGTCTTCATGATATGTTAGAAAACAAACAAAAGGTAAATTCAGCTGAAATTCTCAGCATTATCCAATTAAAGACTCTATGCCTTGTAGGCTCGGCGACACATGTTGACAGTTATTCGTCGGGCCAAGATCTTTCGCGTCAAACTCCGCCAAGGCAGGCGTTGCTGACAAACCATTCCCGAACGCGGGTAAAAGTCTGTTTGGCCCCGATATGGCATCTTTTGCTTCAAAGGAACCCTACCTCATGCTGCAAGGCTAAAATACTTTATACATGTTTGGGAAACGTTAACACAAGACCAGTTCGTTTTAAACATTATCAAGGGCCTAGAAATCCCTTTCGTAGAGCGGCTAACCCAAAGGAAACCGATGCTCACTCAACCGGAACCTCAAAGCAAATCGTTATTTGTTCAAGAAATTCAGGATCTCCTGAAAAAGGAGCGATCCAAAACGTTGCGTTCTCGTCACAGAGCTTTTACAGCCGCATATTTCTAGTACCCGAAAAAGGGGGTTCGTACCGTCCTGTGGAAGATCTAAGTCAATTAAACACGTTTATTCAAAACGAGCACTTCCAAATGGAAGGCCTGCACCTGTTGAAATCAGTTCCACAAAAAAGGAGACATGACAAAAATAGGCCTCAAGGACGCGTACTTAGTCGTCCCGATCCATCCAGACTACCAGAAGTTTCTCAGTATCAGCATGGACAATCAGGGTTTTTTTTTTCAATTTTGTGCCCTCCCGTTCGGTTTAAATATTACTCCAAGAATTTTCACAAAGCTCATGAAGCCAGTATTAGCATTCCTTCGAGCACAAGGAACTCGAATAATTGCATATCTGGACGATATGCTGCTGATGGCTCAAACAAAAAAAAAGCAATCACAGTATCGAACATCTCTAATAATAAATCTATTGGAGTCTCTAGGCTTCACAGTAAACTACGAAAAGTCACTCCTGACCCCAAGTCAACGGCTGGAATTTCTGGGGTTTATCATAGACCCAGAACTGAAAAATATCTATAAGTCTGCCTCCTAACAAACAAAAGAAAATCCGAGATTTATGCGAGAGAGCGAAGCAGAACAACCGATTAACAGTTCGTCGCTCAAATCTTGGGGATTTTGCGAGGCTACCCGACCGGCCTTGCAATCCGCCCCTCTATCCATTTTCGTCAGCTCCAACAACTGCAAGTAGGGGGTCTTCGGCAGTCAAAATCGTACAAGGCGGTAATAACACTGACCGAAAAAGCAAAGCAGGACTTAGAATGGTGGGCCCCATCAACCCGCCAGAACCATCAACAATAATTTACACAGATGCCTCCAAGACAGGTTGGGGAGCGACAAGCAACGAATGCTCAACAGGCGGCTCGTGGTCCGCAGCCGAAGCCAAGCTGCACATCAGTGTGCTAGAGCTGAGAGCTGCGATATTAGGTCTCAAAACATTCTTAAAAGACTGTCATTCAGTCGTAGTACGAATGTACATAGACAACTCTATAGCAAGTCGCTTACATAAATCACGTAGGAGGAACTCGCTCTCAAGCTCTCATTAGAGGAAGCACTAAAGCTCTGGGATTGGTGCTCAGGACACGAAATCTTTTCCATATGTAGCTCATCATGTTCCAGGAAAAGAAAACACCTAAACCCGGTAACAGCTCGTCCTTTCCTGGAGAACAGACAAGTACATCTTTTTGTCTCACGACCAACAAAATAGTTCCCTGTCTACGCGAGTTGGAGACCAAACCCGATGGCAAAATACACAGACGCCTTTTCAATCAAATGGGGAGAAATAAAAGGATATGCAATTTCCCCCATCTGATACCTGAGTGCTCCACAAAGTCCGACAGGATCTGGCAGAGATAGTCCTGGTAACACCAGTCTGGAAATGCCAACCTTGGTGGCCATTTCTTCTAGAAATGTCCATTCGACAACCAGTCCTTCTAGGGAACCACAAGAGTCTATTGATCAACCCGAGAGACCCACCCAATGTTCCCAAGGCTTCATCTAGCCTTCTGGTGAATATCAAGCAACGTTATGAAGCAGAGGGATTTTCAGAAGACGTTGTCAATCTACTCACCGCATCCACCAAAGCAAGCACGAAAAAATGTTACCAATGAGCCTCACACCTGGAGACGCTGGTGTATACAGAGGAAGATTAATCCACTTTGTGCACCCTAAAAACATCCTCTCGTTCTTAACAGCTCAGTTTGGGGCAGGAAAGAAATATCGTTCGATCAATGCCTTACGTTCAGCTATATCTTCAGTACACCCACGAATAGATAATCACCTAATTGGGCAACATTCTACGTTTGCCAGCTGATGAGGGGTATTGCGATCAAACGTCCACCCCAACCACGTTACTCCTCGACCTGGGATGTAGGCAAAGTTACTACTCTACTGCAATCATGGGGTCCTAACTCGAAGATAGACCTAAAGATATTGACCCTCAAACTCACTATGCTTTGCCTTTAGTGACACAAGAAAGGGTGTCAACATTGACAAAACCTGATTTGCGTTTCGTGCATCTACGTCCAGAGGGATTTACTTTCACCTTGACAACTCCAAGAAAAAGAGGAAAACCTTCAGTTCCCGGGAAAGTTAGTGTTGCTAAATACACAGAAAACAAACGTCTTTCTCCGGCTGGATACTTGACAACATATCTTAAAACAACACGTGAAATCCGTCAGGCATCGTCCTCGTATGCATCCTCGGATTTCCTGTTCCTATCCTTTAAAGGCTCCATAAGCCTGTGGGTCCAGCTACTACGTCACGTAGCGAAGTCATTAAGAGGAGCGGTATTGACAGCTCAATCTTCAGAGGACACTCAACTCGGGGTGCCTCCACGACTTCTGCTGCCTCGAGTGGAGTAAATACGTCCACAATTGTGGAAATGGCAGATTGGTCTACGCCCTCGACATTCAGATCTTTCTACTAAAAACTATTTATTGACACTGAGTACGCTTCAGCAGTTTTATCAACCAGTAATGGCTAAGAACAAAATGATAACCATGCGTTGAACTCTACCAATATATATTTCGAACGGAGTTTGTGAAGTATAATCCCTTGCATACACTCCCTTAGTTCATGATGCCCTCCAGCACTCCTGAGATGGACAATAATGGCTCCAAAATCATCGAATTTTCGAAATACTTC
>JAAAQI020132931.1:0-13279 GCA_011800005.2 Stichodactyla mertensii | reverse complement strand
CGAAAAACGACTTCCGGGTCCAAAATGAAAAGCAGTTCTTTAAAGATTTTTCTTGCTTTGTTCTTCATAGTAGGAATGGGTGTACATAGTTTTTGTTTGTTGCAGGAGGAATAGCCCACTTTCGATATATGGTTGAGTGATCATTTTTTAAGAGGGGAGGGGGATAGGTAGGATCAAGAAAAAACCGCTAAAACGGCCTCAAATGGCACTGAAACTCCGACAGAAGACTAAAGAAGGTATGAATTGTGACTGAAGCAACTTTTGAAGCAAACTGTTGAGATGTTTTTTTTTTTGAAATCTGTATCATGACTGCCATACATTCTCTTACAAAACATACACAGAAACATAGCTTGGGCTGCCTGTGGTTTTAATGTCTTTTAAGAATTTTAATGATCTAGAACTGCGGGCTTTTCGACTTTTGTTGAGAGGTGAAAAACGAATCCCATTCCCATCTGTTGTTTTGTTTCCCATTCCCAGTGGCCAAATCCCAGTCCCAGTGCATCAAATCCTATTTTCCCAGCCTAAAAAAAAGCCAATCCCAGCTCCCATTTTACCCCTTCAGGACCCTCATTGAACACCAGTAGTTACGTGTATCCGCACCGAAACGAAGCGAGGGAAGACGAAGGTTCTTGCTTACTTGTGAAGAGGTTGTGTGAGTATCTTTAGAATTCCACAATTGAAAATTATGCGAAAATTACAGTTAATTTCACATAACTTTGCCCATGCTGGTTGCGAAGTTCGTTGGGAAATTCCGAAGTACGTTACGAAGTTCGCAAGTTAGTTGGCAATTAGCCAGTCTACTTGCGAACTTCAAAACAAAGTTCCCAACTTGCCTGGCGCGGAACTCAGAAATATCATTTTTACTGAACTAAACTACTAAATATTCTAATTTTATTGATCTCAGTTGATTAGAAATGCTGGCTAAATGCCATCTAATTAACGAACTTCGTTACACCGTCGTTACATACTTCGGAATTTCCCAACGAACTTCACAGCCCACATGGGCAAAGTTATGTGAAATTAACTGTAAGTTAAACTGTTTTTATCTTCCAATCACAGGTTGGTGCAAGGCTTTGTAGACTCTAATATGCATCGTGTTATACTCAAGAGTAGACCTGGCAAAACCAATCCTCCTTCAGTAGAAAACTTCTCCTATGAGAATGTGGAGCCAATAGAGTGCAAAGACGGTGAAATCCTGGCTAAAACCTTGTATCTATCAGTTGATCCTTATATGAGAGGTCGAATGAACGAAGAAGACCCAAATGACCCAAAGTTGTACCTTTCAAAGTGGGTGTTAGGTAATACGCCTACTGGTGGAGGAATTGGGGTGATAGTGGAAAGTAAAAATAAGAAGTTTAAGAAAGGTGATATGGTGCAGACTTTAAAGTGGCCATGGCAGGACTATGCCTCATTCAATGATGAAGATCAGCTGCAAAAGGTATATATATTTTCCAATGGACCAAATCCACTTGTGCGTATTTGTTTTCCCATTTCAAATCATGTGTCATTCCCTTGGGCATTGTTTCTTTGTTTCTCAGTAGCACTTGAGAAGATATACGTTAATATGGATGAGCCTCTAAGAATCTTATTTTCAAGGGATTGACATGTGAAATATCACGGCCAAGTGGATTTGGTCTATCTCAATAGTATTAAAGTATTGATTATAGATTTAAGGAAGCTTGCTTAATGTTGAAAGCTAGAGAATTCTAAAGGTTAGAAGTAGGCTGTAGTAGAAGATAAGGTGTCAAGTACGAGAGCAGTGCTCCAGTTTAATAAACTGATCACCTTTAAGTGAAGCATGAGTACTGTAACAGTGCATTCCTCAAGCAAGTGAACTGCTTGGTAATAATATACATAGGTGCCAGGTTTCAGGTTTAGGTCAATCCAAAAATGATAGGTAGGTCTGAGGACATTTAACATTTATAACACACAAATTCTATATGAATGTAATCAAATGCGTGGGACCGTCATTAATGTGATCATCCAAGCCATGAGAAGATCTATCCATTTGCTGATATTATAAATGCAGCACCTTCTCCTCAGTTATTTTAAGATCCTGAGTGCTGGTCCAACTGGGGCTTGATCCCACAACATCCTGCACAACAGACTGATGCTCTACCAACTGAGCTAACTGGGTATTTTGTAGTCTAGTGTTTTAACTATATATGATGCTCCCAGAAGTTATCTGAGGGTCTAACATAAATCTCATTCTGTTGAGAAAGTGTGAATATTTCTGTGGGACAACACAAACTATAGTGGCCAATATTTTTTGGATTAAATCAAGTTTGGCATGTGAATTTTTTTCTTTCTTGTACAGGTTGAATATCAGGTGATCAAAGAGAAACCTTCCCTTGCTCTTGGACTTTGTGGATTGACTGGTCTGACCTCTCTTGTTGGAATACAAGTAAAAGGTCACCTTGTTCCAGGTAGTAACCAGACTGTTGTGGTGAGTGGTGCTTCCGGGGCATGTGGAGTAGCAGCAGGTCAGGTATGTTAGTTCTTGTATTTTTGCCACAGTGAAATAATATGTGGCTCCTTTATGCATGTAAATGGATTTCCAAATATCTTCTCATGGACTTTACAATAAATTTCAGTGGAGGACTTTACAGGCAGCACATTAAGTTGCTTTGATAGCTCAAAATGATTTATACCTCCATCTGGGGTAGGCTTTTGAAGCAGTGGACAATCCCCTACTACTATTTGAATAGTTCAGCGGGTTCTTTAATGTCTCCCATATGGCTGATACCTAATTCCCACAGAATATCATAGATTTAATGAATGGAAACTAATACATTCAGTGCCTAGAGTTGACAGCCTTAAATGTATTGAAACTTTGAAAACATTTTCTTAGATTTCAAAGCTCTTAGGGAGTGGCAAAGTCATTGGTATTTGTGGAACTGATGAAAAGTGTGAGTATATCAAAGAACTAGGGTTTGACACAGCAATCAACTACAAGACAATCAAAGATATGAAGACTGCACTTCAGAGTTGCTGTCCACAAGGTGTTGACATGTACTTTGACAATGTGGGTGGTACAATCAGCGAAGAGGTAAGAATAGTGTAAGAAGTAATGTTTAAGCTGTTGATGACAATGTTTATATCCCTGATATATTTAGAGAATGTTTTCTAGTATGGTAGTGGAAATAAGCCAAATCCAAATTGCATACTTTAATAATAAAATATTTTACTTCAAACTATGATTATATGCAAATGGCTGAATATTTTTAGTAAATTATTTTAGTGCTATGGCAAGCCATACCAGGTAGATGCTGTCAGTCAGTACAATGAGTTTGCCTTCATTAAAACCTCTCTAGATAGGGATGTTTATGAATAATTAAGTAGGATAGATGTGGAATTTTGAGTTGAGGGGTTCATTTTACATAAATGTTTTCATTGTTGATTGCTGTTTTGACCACCTCTTGCACTCACTACAGGTTAACAGTCAATATTACACCTGTTTTCATAACTAATACAACCTAGACCACTCCAAATGTCTGGGATTTTGGCTTTCGTCAACCAAAATAATTACTAATTACTATCTCAGACTATTGAAACTTTGACTGGCAGAAGCCAAAACCCAGACTTATCCAGTCGCTGCTTTATGTTTGGGTTGTGTTGGTTTAAAAATGGGTATAAGCAAAGAAAGCTTTTAATGCCAATAGCACCTTCTTAATCTCTGTTATAATGGAGTCAAAATGATTTAGGCATATGAATCAAACTATGACACTTTTGCTTAACTCACAATACAACCAAGACAGACTTCAGGGACTGGTGTGTGTTTGTTGGGGGGGGGGGAGGGGGTAAGGGAGAGCTGTACTTCTCCCCACCCTCTCTCCCTCCACCAAAATTTTTTGTAGCTGTGCAGTCCCTGACTTGCTCTTATAAAAGTTAAGAATTGGTAAAATTTGTGATTTTAGGTTATCCGTTTAATGAACAAAGACAGTCATATAGTGGTGTGTGGTCAGATATCACAGTACAACAAAGACCTTCCATATCCTGCACCACTACCCCCTGATGTCCAAGAAATCACAACCAAGCAGAACATAACCCGTGAAAGATTCTTTATATTCCATTATCGAGAACACATCCCTGGTGCTCTGAAGCAGTTAGTGACCTGGGTGCAAGAGGGGAAGCTTAAAAGTCGTGAGACAGTTGAAGTTGGCTTGGAAAACATTGGGAAGGCTTTTGTGTCTATGATGTCTGGAGGTAACATTGGAAAGCAAGTGGTAAAAATTGCAGATATTTGAAGCTAAGGCCCAGTTCAGACGTCGAACTTTAATTTTGTCGCGTCGAATCTAATTAAATTGCCTTTAAGGTTTAGTGCTGTTTTTCTTTCAAACTAGTAGAATTATGTATACCAAACTTAACCTATGCTGTCACTTAGTGCTATAGAGCTGATGTCTTATATAGTAGTTCTCGGCGTTTCCTTAACGGACAATTAGATTCGACGCGGCGAAAGTTCGACGTCTGAACCGTGCCTAATATATCCTGATTTGATTAAAATAAATAGACTGATACGTACATTTGAATGATTTTACATTGATGAATATTGATTATAATTATTACGTTTTATAATCAAAAATATAACTTCATGCACAGGTAATGTTACTATGATTAAAGGAAAATGTTACTTAAGATGCAAAATATCACCCTATACTGACATGCAAAACTAGGACAGTGATTTGTCAATAAATGAAACTGTTTCAATTTAAAAGAAATCTTCAGTTATTATTTTCTCAGCAAAAGGAAGGGAAGCTTAGATAAAAGAAGTAAAACCGAACATTGCCCGCCAGAGCACGAGTAACCGAGTAAAGTCGCTTTAGAAATTTAGAAATTCAACCTATACTTTGTAAAGAACCTTACCTTTCTTTTTCCATAGAATTCTGATTCTTTTTGGTTGCTTTAAAGTATTTTTCTAAAGTTTTTCCATTTTTGTAACGCCATTTTTTTTCACCATTACATCGTTTCACAACTAACTACTGAAGAAGGTGCGCGTGCGTCCAATACGAAAGAAAAAGGCGGGAAAATATCACGAGCGTTTCCACTGACTACAGAGCTATAGTTGTGACGTATTTCCGGGTCCATTTCCTCAGAAAATCAGCTAAAATAAATACAGAAATGTTATGTACAATTTATCTTCCTCCAGCAACAATTAGTATTTTGTGCAACAATTCTTGCAATGAAGAAAAAGATAAGAAAAACCTTCACAGGACTACTTTTCATTTTGGACCCGGAAGTCGTTTTTCATACGGGTGACGTCATACTTGAAAGCTCAAGAATCAATAATTAATCGGAATAGGTCGGCCTGGTGTCGGCTGGTTCCACATCTTCACCTGTTTGTTATGGATGGTGTTTTGATTAGATTGATTGCAATATTCATAAAAAATAAACTACATCAAAAAATCCTCATTTTCTAGAACTACCAAAGTACATAACTCAAAAAAACCCAACAAAAACGTTTTTCTTTGATATACCAATAATTTTCATGGTCGTTTCCGCTAAAATGAAGATGTTTTGTGAATACGTATTCGGATTGCCATGACGACCATTTTTTCCAAGATGCTTTAGGCTTGTGTATTGGTTAGTTTTCGAAGTGTCGTGCCTCATGAATTACTGAAGAGCTAAACAGTCTCAAACGTTTCCGCCATTTAGTACCACGATTAAATAGGAACCCGGAAAGACAACTTTTTAACTGTTCCAACTTACATTTTCTCTGGACTCAGTTTGTTTCGCTTTCGTTTTCAAGCTGAAAGGAAAGCGAGAGGAAAATGGAACAGGATAGAAAGAAGTTACCGACGAACCGCTTGCTTTCACAGCGCGAGAAGAAACTGGATAAGCTAAAAACTCTAAAGGCAGATGCCCAATACTTGAAGCAATCACTAACAGCTTTGAAAACTGACAGCACCAAAGTTGACGCCAAACATGAGGTACATGACCACGATGAGAAATTGTACGAACTAGTCGTTGCAAGTGGAATATCTGTAGACGCTGAAGTCGTGATGCACATAGTTGAATTGTTGAGACTAAACGTGAACCCAGATAAACTGTTTGATGTACTACAAGCTCTTACGAAGTCAAAAACAGATTCGGAAATGGTCTCTCTTATATGAAAGAAAATGCTCCAACAATCAGGCGATTGGAAAGTTAAGGAGAAAAGTTGTTGAAAACTTGACTATATGTATGATATATTTTGCATAAATATGTATAATAGTTTTCTAAGTTTTGTGGTCATTTTTGAATGTGTGTAACTTTATTCTCCAAGAAAAAAATTAACGATAAGGCGAAATGTGACAACAAAATGGGAAAAATTTATCTTATACTTGACCAAATACAGTTGACTCCGATGCCCTTCGAAATACGAATCAAGTAATTTATATTTTGATGTTTATTGAGCTTTTCCATTAAGAGTTTCAGAGTGTTTGCTTTTTGTTTTTCACTTTATACATGAGGAAAGTCGACTACGAATTTTCATCAGCTCAAACTAAAATCCACCTGAAAGAAATTGAATTGAATTTAAATCTCTTCCTCTCAATGGAAATTGTAACTACCAAATACAAATATTTTGATTGTTATTAAAACAGACTGGTGGTTAAGTGGTTTACCGCATTTAAAAACAAGTTGTCGGTCAGTCTAGCACAAAAGCCACTAAATCCCGTTCAACCAGACCTCGTCTCTCGGTTGTGTAAGTCAGTAATTAATAGGACCTAATTCGCTTGGGCGTATTTGTTTTCCCAAACCAGGTCATGTCATTCCTTTGGGACTTTTTCCTTTGTTTAATGGTAACGCTTGAGAAGAACATTAATATGGGGATAAACCTCAAACAAAGAGTCGTATTCCCAAGAGGTCTGAATTGGGAAAACATTACGCCCAAGCGAATTAAGTCTATTGTCTCCCTCATCTACAAGATGATTTATATTCCTAGGATCTTTTTCCCTCAGCCGGCGAAAGACATGCTAATTTTTTTATATAAGTCATAATTAGTCTTGGCATGAACTGAGTATAAACACAACAATTATTGATGATCGGAATCAAGCCATGCGACTGAAAAAAGCTTTAATAGTTCGGAAAAAAACAAAATTATATTTTTCAAGTTCGACTTTATAATCTTCATTCTACTCGATTCATGATGTCGAGGAAATGTTAGTCTACACTTACGCTTTTTAATAGTGAAAAATGGTTTATTTTCACACGATTTTGCAGGAAAATTCGTGTTTACACAACTTATGTTAACATATATGCTTGGCTATCTCCAACATCGTTATTTATTCTCAATATATTAACGTTAATTTGAATATCTATTTTAGTCTGTATATTAGAAAATAGCTATTATAGCAAAGATGCAGATGGTGGATCGAGATCTAATAAAATAAAGAGGCAAGTGAAAAAGAAATAATGGGAAAAGAGAGAGAGAGAGAAAAGGAGAGAGGAAGGACGGAAAATGATTGGACTGGAAGTGAAGTTGGGTAGCTTTAATTTCCGGATTCGGGCCAAAATACATTGAAAACTTTCAAGCATTCTTGTGACAAACTGTGGTTTCCAAGAAACTTTCTATTCCTTTAAATATATGTATCCTTTAATTTCCTTCCCTCTTCAACATCTCTCTTTTTCTTTCGTTTATTTTCTATCTTTGATAAGTCATAGTCACCCGCCTCCCTAACCTTTATATTTCAATATGTGAGTTGAGTTTCAACAGTGTGGCAACCTTTTTATTTCTGTACTGAGAGTTGCGTTTTTGGACCCTAGATTAAATAATACAAGAGTCAATAAGAGAAGACTGAAGACTAGCACTTGAGTGGCTTTTTCCTCCCAAGCGACTCCATACAATATTGAAACTTTAAATGATTGTTTTGTCTAAATTAAGAATTTTTTCTTTAGTAATCCTATAAGTTATGTGTTCTTTAATTTTATTTCATCTTTTGCCTAGTGAGAACGCATGAAAATTTGAGCGATTTTACTTTATTTCCATATTTTAAACCATTCACAGAAACGGTAGAAATTTCATAACTTTTCATCTCGATTTCTTTCGAATATTAGCTTAGAGTTTTTCTTCGTGTTTAAAAATAAAATCATTCTATTCGAATGATGTAGTTAATGTGCAAGTTTTTGCGGTGTGATTAATTTAAAGTTCGTCTCGCCTTTCGTTGTCTTTTTCTTTCGTCTTGTCTTTATACTTTGCTAGATTAGGTTCATTCTGATCTTCAATCAAGTCTTCGATCTCTGCGGACAAGTTCTCAAGATCGTCAACAACCTTTAAAAAAACAGGAAGTCCAGTCAATCAATGTTAATTCGCCTTTCCGAAATTCGAAGAAAGACTAGGCACGAACTATATTCCGTCCCCAAATTCGATCCCAGAATCCAATACAAGATGGCGGCACTTTTTAATCTTGTCCCCAAATTTATGAGTGCGCCACGAGTTCGTTTCCAGTCCTCTGTTGAATTTCGTAATGGCGAATACTGAAGTATTGATACAAAGAGAATTTGCCACTTGAAATATATTTTTCTAAGTAGACCAGTGACAGAATTCAGCCCGAGCGATTTCAGCGTGATTGCAATACATTGTAGGATTTTAGTTACTAAGCAGGTGCCATCCTCATTTCTCCCCAAATGTATCCCACAGTGCACTGCATCGAATCGTTATGCAAATGCCTTTCAAACTAACGGAACAAGAAACTAAGCATCCCCTCCCCTCCCCTCTCCAAAATAACATGGTGGCCTAATCTTTCTAAAAAGCCTTAAGAATCGGATACACGATGCGACGTTGCCTTATGCGGCGGGAAAATCGTGCGTCCACCCGTAAAAGTAAAGCTCGTTTATTCTTTTACGACGTTGCCAGCGACGTCGGGCGCAACAGTTGCACGGATGAACACACGGTGCGATTTCTCCCGTTGCAAGCAACTTCGTGGGCAACGTCGCATCGTGTGTCCGAGCCTTTAGAAATGCTGAACGCCCCTAGAAAACATAATCTTTTCACCTTTTGATCATTGACAATTTTATCCATATCGAGTGGAGTGAACATCCCATCTTTGTCAGCGTCTAAAGTACCAAATATCTAAATACCAAAAAGAAGTTTTTTATAGAGGCAGTTTCAAAGAAAAGACAACTACTTTCTTTCAGTCTGTAATTATTCATGACGTCACTCATTTTGTGACGTCAAAAAGACTGCCGCCATTACATCAACCAATTGCGATACTTACATTTTTTACGACGTTGGAAAATTTATCATTCCATTTGTATTTTCCATGGCTCATTAGTACCTCATCCTAATGAAGACAATATAAGAGCAAAATTCAAACTGGAATCAGGGGCGGATCTAGGATTTGGCGTAGGGGGATCACACAAGAAAAAAATTGAAATCCATCTCAAAAAAAACTAAAAGTGTACAATTTTGAAAAATATTTTTTTAAGTAGAACACGATGTTCTAAGGTAACGGGGGGGGGGTCACAGGTACCCTGTAACCACCCCCTGGATCTGCCACAGGGAATGTCAAAAGAAAATGGTTTCAATCCTTGGGTTCACCCAGGGTTGTTGATTATAAAATTGTTTTATGCAGTAAAGTTAAATGAAAAAATAAAATTAAAAAGATGAAGGAAATAAAGAACTGGTTTTGAGATGATTGGTTTTAAAAACACCCAAATGACTTACACTTTTCATCCTTTTTACAAACATTTCTAGAGTCATTTCAGATTTCGTTTCTGTTAAGAAACCAGAAAAATATTCCCTAAAAGAGAGAGAAAAAAAGCCAAATAGGAGTTTATGATTCAGTTATTTTGGCATAGGGGGTGGGGGTGGGGGTGGGGGGACAAAATTCCTGGACATTGGTACCAAAATTCCTGGACATTGGTACCAAAATTCCTGGACATTGGTACCAAAATTCCTGGACATTGGTACCAAACCTTTCATAACCCACCCCCTCTGTGGAGTAAAAATTCCAAGATTTCTTTCATACTTCCAGTCTCAGAACTCTTCAGCTTAATAACCTTCCCCTGCTACAAGACTTCTTCAAGATATCCTAACACCCTCAATTTTCCTGACCCCTCCCCCTGTGCGATAATAAATGAAAGCACCCTTAGGGACCATTCATTATTTACCCCAGGGGGACTGGCAAGATTCATTCAGCCCTACCCCTAAACATCATGACCCCTCCCCCCTAAAGACAGTCATTCTCTCTTTTTATGCATATCACTGTGATCCCATCATGAATTTTTAATGACCCCATCATTCCTGCCAGCTGCCCCCCCTGGCATAAATAATGAATGGCCCCTTACATTAAATCAAGTGGTCCTTCTTCTTCTTTGCCTTGGGCTTCCAGTGCCTTGAATTTGAAGTTGTCTAAAGTTTGTGGTTCTTTACTGGATGCAAGGTCACAGTTTTGTGGCACAAAGTCTGGTTTGTGAGTCCACCAGATGTTGACAGCAATATTGCGATCATAAGACCGTACTTGGTGAAACCTTGGAAATGTGTAATGAGAATCATGAATGAAATCAGAGAATAAGGCCCAGGTCAAACGTTGAACTTCACATGAGCTGAACTCATTGAAGACAATGGATAATAAGGTGGTCTTCTTTGATGTCATTATGTTCAGTTCATGTGAAGTTCAATGTTTGACCTGGGCTTAAGAGAAATAAGAAAAAAGTAGAAATAAATAGAAATAAAATAGAAGGAAAATGGAAATGAATGAAGAAAGTGAGAAACAGAGAAAAAAGAAATAGAGAAAAAGTGTGAGGTGTGAGAAAAAAATAGACCAAAATAAATAAAATAAAATGAAATAAGAGAACAATAAGATAAAAAAACAAACAAACAAAGGACAAACCCAAAGCACACAGGCAAAGAAATAAGAATTAGAAACAGAAAAAAGAATAAAGAAAAAGTATAAGAAATGGAAACAAAAGACACAATCTGAATGACAAAGCCATTATACATATGGAATTATTTAGTCTCCTTCACAGCAGTTCACAGCAGAAATTCTCTCCCTGCTGTAAGTGTTGACTGTAATTAATAATGGCTGTGAAGGAAGCTAATGGTAATGTCACTGTTTTGAAGAAGCGAAGAATAATAGACTGACAGGCTTCATATATAACATGCACTCACGAATCTTGAAAGATTATTGTTCATACAAGTGCTAGCCTTACCATTTATAAGGTATAAATAGACAGTCTCCTGGTTCCATGGTAACGTTATAATACTGGACCTCTCGTAGTCCTGGGTATTTGGTAAAATCAACTCTGAAATTAAATATGTGCCATGTTAGGGTTGACTTAATGGTTAATTGTCAAACCTCTTATGAATAAAGATATTAACTAATGTCTACTTTGCATGCACGTATGTTTCTCACTATAGTATCACCATGTATATTCATGTAATATGTAAATAATGATGCTGTTTTTCAACTGTTGCTAACTAGTCACTTATGATGACTCAATGAGCTGAAAGCTTGGAGAAATATATTACTTATAAAGTACAGAATGGTTTGCAGCTGCTATGCACTGTACCTATCTACATCTACGCCAGAGTAACCTCCTCTAGGATGATCTAGTGGTACCTATAGAAAAAAACAGGTGTCAACTTGAGATGAAATATGATGTAGAATATATATCTTCCCATAGTAAAAAAGATGACAAGCCTATAATAATATGTTTAAAAGACAAACAATGCAGAGTGAGAATTACCTTGTCACTGTATTTCTTATAGTCAATAAATAGCAACTCTTTTCTGCCACTAAATAAACAATTAATGTTATCTACATCATCGTTATGAAGGACAGACTTGGTGCCTCCACTACTGAACCACATTACCTAATAAACAATAATAATAATAATAATAATAATAATTAATGAATCACCATGAGCCACAAAAAATTAGAACAGGTTCCTTATGATAGTGAAAAACCCATGGTATGGGCATGCTGTGCTGTAACATGCCATGGCGTAAAACTCACTGGATGGACAGTAATCTTACATTCCATGACTGTCAGAGAAGCTGTCTTTAAAAATAAGGGGTTTTGAAAAAAAATTGTATCTCTAAAGATGGTACATGAAAAATGAGATAACCATATCCCCATCAATAAATAATGCATTGTTCCTAGGTCCATACTCACAGTATCAACTAGTAGATTATTAGTGATGTCCTCGCATAGCAGTGATGGAGGTAAAATTACATCTTTCCTGTAAGAGATATTTTAAAATTTCTTTCATCTAGTAATCAAGAGTGATAAAAATTGGCCAGAGTGGGTTAAAAGATATCTCGGGAACTCAGTCTTTAAAGATTTACTTAAAATTAATTTTGCAATCAAACAGTTGAAAAATAATTAACTCTCGTTAATCAATATCGTTAATACAATATTTCTAAGATTATCTTCAAGTGTTTGGGTCAAACTTTGAATTCTGAAGAAAACAGCTGTTTATATTTGTCAAATATAGTGCTTTTCAAAAATAAACTTACTGAAGAAACGGTAGAACTCCGTGTACCATGTAAATATCTTTCTCTCTGTACGTGTTCACAAAGTCATAAAAAGTCACATCTTGGCCTGGTTTTGTCCGGTTTTCTTTCTTTCCCTGTTCAGCGAAGACCTGATGTTCTTTGGACTGAGGCAAAGATTTGAAATACTCATCCGTCCATTTCTCAAATGCCGGCGAAAGCTTTGCTCCTCCTTTGATAAGAAGAGGGGTAATAGTACTAACATACTTAGAAAAGAAGACTTGTGGTGAAGGGAAGCTGTTGACAGATTCTATGGATAATTTTTCGCTACGAGAACCTAATGGCTCTAGATGACCAAGCCAGAGAGATGGGTCGTCATTTTCGGCCGATTTTACCGCGATTAACTGTTGTAAAATCAATAAAATTAACAGCGAAGAGAGAAGAGACCTTATGCTATCCATGGTGGGTCTACGATTGGGAAAAAACATGTATAATTTGGAATAATAACAAGTTCTTTGTTAACGTCTGACATACTCCTAGCACATCTGCATGTCAAGTGTGTAATGGGTGGTTACTAAGAGAAATTTAAGGGGGCTCGATACCTACATTTAAATCACGATTAAAAAAGTATCTATTTGTCTCAAAAATTGCAAAATATGATATAAACTAAAATTTTTGAGCGCATTTATTTTTCATTGACAAGTCATTTTTCTGGTTTAGACGTCGTTGACAGCTTTTCAACGAAGCAAAAAAATCGCGCGTTTTTAAAAAAAATCACCGTCTTGTTCAATAGACCTTTTACCAAAATGGCGGCCGCAAATTCGACTGAGTAAAAATTTAACTGAATGAAAAAATAATACCAGT
>JAAAQI020132920.1:0-13282 GCA_011800005.2 Stichodactyla mertensii | reverse complement strand
AATTTCGACTTCCAACTTTTTTCCAACATTTTTCTAACATATTTCCATAGTCTGGAGCGCGCACGATTTTTCCAGTGGCTTATCACGTTTTTTCCGGTTTCAACCGGCTTATGTACATCTTTTCGTAATATGATTCTTCTACTACTACTACTAATAATAATACTAATCACCTAAAGTATTAATGAAGACATGTTTAACTAATCTGGCGATGAAAGTAGCCAGTTGTGGGATCTGTGCTGAACCTGAAAGTACTCCAAAGTACTCCAGTATTTTGACGAGTATCTCTATTTTTTAAAGAATTTAGAAAATAGGTCATCGCTGAAGTGCATGACATGCATGCTACTAAGCAAAGTTAACCTTTTTAATTACCAAAATATTAGTCTCAGCTAGTTGTTTAAACGGGAAAAAAAGTAATATCTTACTCGCAATGCATGAAGGAATAACCCTGGATCCTCCTATGGGATTTTTCAATAGTTTTTAGTAACTATGCGATATTTTTCAATGGATCATGGTTCATATATATAGACCTCCTCGGCTTAAGCGTAATGTTTTCCCATTTCAGATCACGTGTCATTCCTTTGGGTTTTATCTCTTTGTTTCTCGAAAACGCTTGAGAAGATACGTGAATATGGACGAGCCCCAAACAAAGAATCGTATTCTCAAAGGAATGAAACATGGTCTGAAATGTGGAAACATTACGCCCAAACCGAGGAGGTCTATTTACAATACATTTGCCGATATGGCTTGAAGTCCATCTTTTGATTGATATGAATATAGTTATGCTTATTTTCTGTGTAAACTGATAGAGGATCTTTTAAACTGACCATAAAACATACAGCCTTAATGTCTTAGCTTGTCACCTTTGGTACTCTGAAGAGGATGGTGTTTGGTTTGTACTCGTTTGTATACAGGAAACAGATTCAGATGTCTAACACGTCTGCTATTCCTCCTCATTACACCGCCCACTTTTAGCGCTTGATGCCGTTCGATCACTCGAAGTTTAATTTAAAAATTGAAAATTTAACTGTAGATGACCTACTATTGAAAGTCGCAAAAAAATGAATAATATTTAAAAATTGAATGCTTACACCTTTTTTATGTCTTATGAGCGGGAAACGCGCCAAACACGCTGAGTGCACTCAAATGGTTTCTGTACACAGTGAACCAATCAGAGATCATGAAAAACACACGTTGGCCAATCGAAGCTCTTACATAAGCCATTTGAAAGCCTCTATATTTCTTAGCACTTACAGCAATTCTAATACGAATCGTTGTGCGTAATTCACCCAGATTTCAAAGAGAGTAATATCTTTTATCACGCTTTTAACTAATCCCATCTTAGCAAACGCACTTAAATGGCTTCTCCACAAGGTAACTCAAATTAATCCCTGTTATATAGTTAACAACACTAGAAAACATGCTTTGTAATTAAATTTACTTGCGATGATTATGTTGCAAAAATACAACCATGAATAACGTACCCATGGTTTAGTAAAGGTGCAATTCCTTAAAACTTCAGGTATGGTTTTGTATAATTTCTAAAAATAAAATGCTTTTGCCTCGAGTATCTGTCTAGATCTACTAAAATATTTGATCCATCTGTCTGTTTAAAAAATATTGACGGAAGATGCAAAATAAAATTTTTGATCTTCTAAAGGGTCGATTTAATTGTCACCAGGTTGAGTGAATATACCTTTAAATCTGCTACAATGGTTTTAATTAAAAAGACTGAAGGCATATATATAAAAACTGTATGATGTTGGCCAGGGCACGGTCCCATCGCATTCCTTAATTTTTATGGTATTTTCAGGATTTAGGCAACCGATCTCTTCAAAGGGCCCCGGCTTTTTCGGTGTTTCGGTGAAGTGTTTTGCCTTGTATTGCATTATCAATATGCTACAGTTTTCAATCGAATCCGTCATTCAATGTCATATACTGTTCAGAACTTATTAATTTTGGCCCACATTTTTTCACTTTTCCACTTTACAGCTAAATGTGTTTTGGTAAACAATAATAAACTGCTCAGTTGCACTCAAAAATTATTATTATATAAACTATAGTGTTTTACAAGGATTTCTACCACTGAGAAAGTTCGTATCTCAGCACACGATATTTTTCTGACGTGTGAAAATATCAACCAATCAAATTTTAGTATTCAGTGGTAGAAATCCTTGAAAACACAATAGTTTATATAATAAACAGAAAAATACAGGGACGCTTGGAGATATGAAATTTATCTATCTGTCTAGATCTAAAATATTTGATCCATCTGTCTGTTTAAAAAATATTGACGGAAGATGCAAAATAAAATTTTTGATCTTCTAAAGGGCCGATTTAATTGTCACCTCGTTCGCTGCGCTCACTCGTGAGATATCAAATTGAACACTCGAAGATAAATTCCATATCTCCGCGCGCCCATATATTATTCTCTATATCTTGCCATTGCGTCTTTCGAGACGGGGGTATTCGAAAAATTATAAACTATAATTTTAAACTACTTCAAATTTTAATGTCATAAATCCTGTCAGGTGTAAGACCATTTGAAGCAAAACAGTCCGGCAGTCCGGCACTAGCTATAACTGTTTCTTCGAATGAAAAGTTTGACCATTTCCTTCGCAAACTTAGATCAATTCATGTGTTCATTATAAGATCAATTCATGTGTTCATTATAAGTTTAACCTGGTAATGATTCTACCACATATTGCGCTATCAAACGAATTTGTCATTATTATCTTTTTACGAACATAAAAGAAAGAGAAAAAATTAGAAATATCCTAGGGTCATTGATGTTTTAAATTCCGTATAAAGAAATGGCTATGTTCCCAGTATATAGCTATTTCAAAAAAGGTTGACGGAGCGCGGAATGGCCAATGGCGATCAAAAGGAACTGTGGAGCAATAAGAATTTCTTCATATTCATTTCTTAAATACCTAAACAATGCCTGCACCATTCAGCGAAGATCTTCAGCAAGCATTGTTCAGGTATTTAGAAATGAAGATGAAGAAGAAATTCTTATTGCTCCACAGTTCCTTTTGGTCGTGCAATCACCAATCACCGATCGCCATTCGCCGTTCGTCCCGTCAACCTTTTTTAAAACAGCTATGTATGCCGTATGGTGCCTGCGAGTGAGGGATTCAATGCGGCTCTTTTGACGGCTTGTCTCTTAGGAATTTTAAGACTCAAATAGCAAATATTTAATGCTTGTTGCTTTATCAAAATAACGAAAGGAAGCCGCTATTCAAAACATTTTAAAAAATACCAGGATTGGAAAAAGTGTCCCCTACTTGCTGTGCTTGGAGCATTCTTGGGTTATACGACAAAAGTGATTTGTAAAGGGATAATTGAGCAAGGATACCGACGCCTCAAAACTTACCTAAAATTGTAGCTAGAAAGATAAGAACAGTTGCTGTGAGGTTGGAGTTTTTTAGCTTGAACTTCAACATCGTGTGCTACTCATTGTAACGACGATAGAGTGACTTCGACTGCAGGCCGTTACAATGCTCTGTCCTTTAGCTTAGATATATGATAGAAAAATTGGCTTTATTGCTTATTGGCGACTATATAGAGGTTTCAAATGAGCCGAAATTTCCAATGCAAAGTGTTGATTGTTTAGAACCTCTCACTGAACAGATGCAATCCAGATATTAGTTACACAGCGATTCAGAAAATCAAACATCACTTCCTCTCGCAAATGGAAAGGGTCTTGGTGTGATAACTAGCCTGTCAGGTGTAACTTAGACAGCTTCCTGTTCCAATTCTCGGAGCTTGAAGACGAATTTCTAGCGAAAAGAAACGATTACAAAACTCTGGAAGAAAAATTTTAATAACCTTTGGTGTCACCGAGTCAAATAGTTTGAGTTTTTTGACGGTTTTTCAATTATCTTTATTGCCAAAACATCAATTTGTATTAGGTTTTTCTTTGGAAACTGTCGATTAATTTAAAGTTTTACTATTTAAGTAATTTTGGGAATTTGAGGTGGAAATTGTCCAAGTATATGCGAAGGTTGGAATAAACATCCCAGACCAAGTCAACAGAGCAGTCATTTGATGTCATCGAACTTCCTTTTTGGCTCCTATGACCTTTTTACTCATTCCACTGTGTTATTCAACAGAAGAAATTATTCTGTCAGTCTCGTTGAATATCATCGAAGTTTCGGTAGTGTTTGATAAGTTATGACGTCATTGTGTCAAATATCCTCGAATATTGTGGGAAAATTAGAGGGGTTATATACTACGTATTCGCTTTGACATCTGTAACACTCTCTAGTGAAAACTTGAATACGGTTTATTATTAGCTATGGTAATAAAAAAGTGAAAAGGAACAGCAAAAAAGTCGTGTCTATAAATTAAATGTCTGTGTATAATTGTGATTGTATTTTAAGGCATAATCTTCTGACAGTTTTAACGAGCATGCTCGATCGACCGAAAATCGAAGTGGTTATCATTTTCAAGAGGGACCTCAAATTGATTCCCTAAGTATTGTTTACTTTTGCCCAGTAACACAATAATATAAAGGGATCTCGATAACGATTGTTTGCAAATGTATTTTATTCCAAGTGTATTTAATATCGTTGGAGAATTACAAAAATAATGCCCACACGTGACCAATAGTCACGTGACTTGATTTTATCTATGTAAATAATCAACAATATTTATTAAAAATACGAATATCTTAAAGGAATATTTTAGCTAGTCTTTAGCTATCTCATTGGAATAATTTTGGATTCTAGTGTTGTTACAATTATACGAGTTACCATAGAACCAAAAGAGTTAAACAAAACCTTTATCCTCGAAATAGACGTTCAGATTATTCAAGAACTGAAAACCTGTCAACCTCTGTGTTCCATAGATTTTTATCAAACTTACGAATAATGAATAAGGAGAAAACAAAGTACTACCGTGACGGTGGTTTGGATATGTGATTTTAATTAGCACTAATAAAATTAGCACAGAATTTGGCCAGTTTTCGCTTTGATTTTCTCTTAGAATTATTCATGGTGAAACTAGATAAAACACTTGAAACAGTGTTTCACTCTCTATCCAAATACCTCGAAGTCGGTTACAAAACTTAGATGCGCCTCGTTTTTTTCAACCCACCTACTGGCGTTTGGATATCGGATAAAACACTCTTTCCCGTGTTTGATTTATTAATTTCAATTTTTTTTTTTATTTAACACCCACGGTTTTCTTCGCTTTGGTTAGCAACATTAACTAATAAACATAAGATTAAACTTTAGCTTAATCATGTTCCAAATGCAAACATTTCGTGGTTCGAGAAAGGTTGTGATACTAAATGGATCGTTTCAATTTTGATTGAGAATAACGAAACGGTTCAAGTGATTGGCGTTTGATTTCTCATAATCCATGACACAGACAGCAAACTATAAATGTAAAAAGAAAAAGAAAACGAGACTTAAAAATTACAGGGGCCGAGTGTTTCCACCCCCTCACATTTTTTGCAATGTCTTGTCATTTACTGTTCTGAATTTTTATAAAAATATCCATACCACAATTACATACGAGAGTAATTCCTTACAATAAATACCACTTGGTTGAATAATTAAAAGTAGAAATTTGTTTAAAAAAAATGAACGCGAAAAATCCTTTGAAGCGTTTGAGTATTACGTAAATCAATGTTGTCTTCTCAACGTAGCCAGTCATAACTGCATAAGACCCAAGTCACTGCCCCATTTGTTGCCTAGTATCAATATTTCTTTTTAATTTCAATTCATTATACTTTAAATGTAATCAGATTGTAGGGCAATGTGTACTAATTAAATGTTCAGGAAAGGCGAACCAGTGATACAGCGGTTTTTATGTGAGAATACATGAAATTGAGGCTGACCGGAAGTTGATGCCGGTCTTGCGGCCGTGCCTAGGTTTTTGATGGGAAAGTATACAGAGCACGCAGTTGATGTAATACATTCATAGAAATACAATGGACAACACATAATACAATGGACAGAACCACAATAGATCACAATAAATTTTTATGAATATATTACATCAACTGAGTACTCTGTACGTTCTCCCGGTATTGATCAGCGGTGCTGGCGCCAGCGCCAAAACCGCTGACCAAAAACCCAAAAGGCCATGGATACGAAATAGGCCCCTTGCAGCACGTCGGAATGCAGCTGAATTTGGAGGGCAAGACAATAGGTTTTTGGTTCTCTGGAGTTGAGATTCTTTTGTCTTGCCTTCCAAATTCAGCTGCATTCCGACGTGCTACAAGGGGCCTATTATCGCCGATGTATTCTCTGTAATAGAAACACACTATTCGACACGCAGAACACTTTCGACCAAAGAACACGGTCATCCTTTCTGAGCACGCGTGCTATACGAACTCGCGTGAAAAAAGAATATCATCCTTGGGATCAGAGTAGATACAGATCTTGAATAACTTTCTTATTATTAATAGATTATTAAAAGCGAGTTATCCCAAGATGACGGCGATGTGATAAGTTCGCAAGGGTTATGGATTTAATGAAACATGAAAGTTCTTATTTTGAGATTCTTTTGACTTATAATTTTACCTACTAATCATTTGATATTTTTTGTCTCAGTAATCTGATTATTTCTTTTTACTTTTGGACTGGGGAGTTGGTTCTTTCCTCCTCAAGTTCGTCATCAGAG
The DNA here is from genome assembly GCA_011800005.2 of Stichodactyla mertensii. Taxonomy (NCBI): domain Eukaryota; kingdom Metazoa; phylum Cnidaria; class Anthozoa; order Actiniaria; family Stichodactylidae; genus Stichodactyla; species Stichodactyla mertensii. The sequence goes on along the minus strand of JAAAQI020132920.1, from coordinate 6,649 downwards.
TCATTCCCAAGTGAATAACTGATCTGTGAGGGGTCATAACTCTTCCCAAATACTGAAGTATTACTGGAAAGAGAAGCGTTAGAGCCTCTGCTTTTTATGGGACTGTCATCTGAGAAAGAGAATCCTCTGGGTGCCATTGCACTACTTGGGGTGGGCTGGAATAATTCTCCTGTGTGCTCTACTGTGGACTCATGAGGCATCTGGAAAAAACAATAACACATTTGATTTGGGAAGCAGGGCAAGATAAGGACGTACGGGGGAGATGCACTGATACAGTGCATCACCTCTCACAGCTCTCTGGTTATGTGTCCGACGCTTGAACCCACATCTTTCAAGTGGACTTTGTATGAGTGGGAAACGGCACGGCAAAAGTTATTATACCATAACCGTAACTACGCGATGTGATTGGATGCTTCACACGCAAACTAACTTTTGGAAGCCATTTCAGATGGCATACTACTTCGTAAGTCAGTTCCAGTTTCTCACTCTTTTGGAAGTCAGTTGTTCATTGGTTCTCTTCTGTGCGTTTTAATGGTTTTCTCTCGGTTATTTGCCTCCTCAAAAATCAACACATCTAAATTGCAATTCATCCATAGTAGTTTTTTTGATTGCTTAAAAACCACAAGTCCGGAGGTTGTAGAGACTTCAGAATCAAAGCTATAAAGGTCGTAGTAAACAGACTCACCAATTGTGCTGGAGCTCTGAACAGATAACTGAATGGGTAATGAAGTAGGTTGACACAGGAAGATGCATACAAATCTGCATATCTCATCACTTGGCTGGCAAAAAAGGTTTGTCTCGAACCTAGAAAATTAATAGCCAATTTATTGGTAAATAGTAAATACATGATTAAGTCTTTACCACCCCTACGTTTTTAGACAATAGAATAGAATAAAATAGAAACTTTATTTAAGTGTCAAAATCTTATAGCAGTTACAATCCACTGATTGGGGACACTAAAAGCTTTAGACAAACGCCACTTAATTGAAAGCCTATTACAGTGCCCATAATCCTTCCGAAAATCTTCTCGGTATTGATTCTACATGGGGACAGTCGTTTTCATGATTGAGCCCCAAAAATTATAGTTTGAGTGATGCGTCTTGAAGTTATAAAGGTTTTTCCGTGCCATTTAAGCAATAGAAAACTTCTTCCGTGTTTGCATAGCCTGATATAAACACGACAGGAGTTTGGAGAATTCGAGACAGTTATGCAAGCCCGAGACTAAGTCGAGGGTTTGCACAACTGTCGAGAATTCTCCCAACCCTCGAGTGTTTATATATTAGGCTATGCAAACAAAGGAAAAAGTTTTCTACTGCTTTTACAAAATAATTTAAGCCAAACCGTGTTTACATACTCTCATGTAAACACACCTCTCAGCCAATCAATCATAAAATATACTAGATACTACGCGCGTTCTGATCAATGCTAATGGATGTCACGTAAGGAGTCAGGGGCGTGCGCAGGGAGGGTTCCAAGGGTTCCGGAACCCCCCTTTTCTTGGAAAAAATGTCAATTTTTAAGCATTTTAACACGAGTTCTTATCACAGAAGACTGGTATATTACTCTGGAACCCCCCCCTTAGACGAACTCTGCGCACGCCCCTGGGAGTAATTTGTTTTTTGTTCCCGTTATTCGAAACACGGGCTACTACGTGAAAATTAATTTGCATTAATTTCCATAAGAGCCATAGGTAAAACAGAGATGCTTTCAAAATTCAATTTATCCATATCAGTTGTTTTGAATATTATATGATTGCTCCTCAACGTCAAAGTCACTTGCATTTGGCATGGAAAAAACTTTACAACTTCAAGACGCATCACAAGTAATGCCTACCAGTGTCACTCAAACCCAGAATTCTTACTAACTGGTTGATTAGAAAAAAAAAGCATCACTCAAATTACATAATTTTTTGGGGGTCATTCAACAGCTAGCCCCAGGTAGAATCAATACTGAGAATATTGACAGAAGGGTGAGGGGCGTAGACTTTCAATTATTTCATAGCAATCCTTCTGATCTCTCAAAACAATGTAACCCTTAGTAGCCTGTACAGTATCCCATCTTGATTTGTCAACAAAAATTATTAGCAAAAAATTGGATTTCAAGGACTTTATTTCCCTTATGATTAGACTCTCCTGGTAGTGATGGCACTTTAACCTGTGAATCAGAAACTAATAAAGTGATTTTCCTTTGTCCGTGAAAGAAAAATGACTATATAGTTTGTACTATTTGATAAAGAAGAAAAGAAAACAATAGGTTTAGAGTCTACTACTAACTATTAGTTTGCCTATTCTTTCATGGTTGAAGGAAAATCGCTCTAGTTTAAGTCTAATAGACACAAAAGAAATCAATAGAATTAATGTCTGCTTGTCTCTATTAGACTAATAACTATTTTGGGGTTAAGGACCAGCACTCTAGTAGAGGATGGGTAAAAGACTAGACATGCAAAGGAAGTTATTTATTTATTTCCTTTTCAAACATCACAGTTATTTTAGGATGAGTGAAAATATAAAACAAGCAAGTTCAAATGGTAAAGAAAAGGAAAAAGAGGGTTAATTATGACAACTACATGTAGATAGAGCACATGCAGTAAAACCATGAAATAAAACCAAAATTGATACTAACAAATAGTACTACTTAGTGACTAATAGTCGCTATCACTCAACCAGAACAGTTCACGACACAACGTCACAAATGTGTATATGTCTTTATGTTGTAAACTGTTCTGGTTGAACGATAGTAACTATTAGTCACTAAGTAGTACTATTTGTTAGTATCAATTTTGGTTTTATTTCATGGTTTTACCTCATGTGCTCTATTTATGGGGTCAGAATTTTTAATTTTATTTTCACAAGGAAACAAACTTATTAACTTATATTCTTTACATAAGTTTGTTATATCTTGGTCTAAGTTCTCGTAGTTCTGCCTGGGTCAAAAACTCTACTAAATCCTCAGGTTTGCCTTTTCCATGATTCTCTTTGTATGAATAATCCAGAATGTCCTTTATTCCCAAAACTGGTAAAGCACTTGCCATGTTCTCATTGGCCATTTTGGTAAATATTGATGGATGTAGCCTATCATTTGGCAAGTATACCACAGGGTATAGTTCAGCAGTATGGTGATCCAGGTCAAATCCTTGAGGCAAGACATGCTTGTGGATAAAATAAAATTTCTCTGGCATAGCGGATCTGTTATGTAGAAGAAAACTGGGGATATTAAGAAGGAATTTGAGAAGAGACTGTTGTGCCATGCCAAGCTCTTCTTGAATAAACTCCACGCGCTTCTTCAGATCAAAAGTTCTCATCACAATCAAAGATGAACAAGGATGAAGAATATGGGTCAAGATCTCTTGATTGTCTGTGCTACATGTATGTCTCACTATTCCTCTAACATAGCTGACCTGATTGCCTTCACTCCTGTTAGGATCATAATCAAATACCAACGCGGGTGGACTGCGCTCGATTAGCTTTCTCTTTTGTCTCGAGGTTATTCCTATTGGCTTTAGAAAACTGATTCGTTGAAGAAGAAGCTCAGTCCTCAAGTACAGAACTTGTGGCTGACGTGTTCGCACGTGTACAACATCTAAATCCTCGTGAAGATTTTTGAGGATTTCCACAGAAGGCTCTTTATGGCTTCTCTTCTCAAAACACTGAAATCTACCAAGCTTTAGCTTTTTAAGAAATTTTTGAAGTTCTGAGTTTGAAGAGTACGAAGATGAACTCCTGCAGCTCGAAACAGCGAGTGAGAATACTGGCCTTGTACGATGAATATTTCCCCTCAAAAACACTCCAAACATACTTCTAAACCTATCTATACGGATTGAATTATGCGATTTTTATGGTTTTAGGCTTTCTTAAGTGAAAAAAGTAAATTTTTAAAACGATTTTTCCAAAGAATACACGTTCTCTTCAAAATGGCCGACACATTCTCGATCCAGTCTCACGGCCGTGGTCTTCGGTGGCGCAAAGAATGCCGGGAAAACACAGGTATACCGCTTAACTTATTTAATCTATTTTTAATGTTTTTTAGACAAATTTAAAAATTAAAAAAAAAAAAAAAACTTATTTTTAATTATGAACTCACCACTTCTTAAAAGGCTTCCCATGCATCCATAGCATTTTTCCATAGTTTGAGTAGCTTCCTGCAAAAACATCATAGCATAAAAAGTAGCTGAAACACAGCAAGAACAATCACAACCCCAACAGCAGAAGCAACAACAACAACAGTAACAGTAAACAGCAACAACAACAGCAGCAACAGCAACAACACAATGGCAACCACCACATAACCAAGAATTGTCAAATATAATGAAATTAGTGGCATACAAACCTTGATTGATTTTTTAATCTCACTTATATCTGGCTGTTCTGTTGCAGTTGAATCAAGGTGCCTGTAATGATAAAAGAGCGTCAGTATGTCACATATGTACACTGCATACAGTACATGAATCCAATGCCTGATTGCTTTTTTGAATAATGTTTTGCAGCTGTCATTCCCTATTGGTGCTCTCCTTTTAAGGCAAGGGAGAGATCAACACATCACACGAATTTGGTTCACATTAACCTTAAGTGACCCAACCAGCTCCTTTGGAATAACTAAGGTGAGATGAAAAGGTATGAGCAGAATGTGACACTTTTCAATCCCCATAAGATAGATAAACGGACTTGGATGGAAGAATAGTACACACTGCATTGGTTGTGCATGTATAGTATATAGGGAGAATCAAAGTGGAGCTACATTATCTTCTTATTGGCTAAGACAAGGGAGATCTGATAACTTACTTGTATGTTTCAGCCAATGCTATGTCCAGGTCACGCAAGTTACAAAACACATCTGAAGATAATAAAAATTCAAAGTTAATCAAAGTTTTTGAATGTTTCAAAGGTTATTATTGATGTTTCAAATCTTTAACTTCCAGATTTTTCTAATTCTTAGACTGGACAGATGAAAATACTTCAAATACCTGGAAAGTACCCAGGTAACAGGCAAAGTATGGTAATATTACCTTGTCGAGACTGCCAAACTTCAAGTTCTTGTGTCAGCTCAGGAATAACAAGGTAAGTTCTAAAAATAATGAATGTTACAAATTATAACTGTTTATTGCTAAGGTCACAAAAACATCCAAGTCTATATTGTTACCTCCAGCCCTGCTGTTTCTTGGACTTGAGAATATCACCAAATATGTGGTCACCAATGTACAGGACATCCTAAATAAAGTCCAGAAAAATCATTACATATGTGGCAATACTTAGTTGTATGGCAGCCCAAAAAGTACTGCACTCTGAGTACTGTACTCTAAAAGTTCTCTCTATTTCTTGTAGAGCTGAGATATTTATGGGTACCAGAGTAATATAATACCTTTCCTTGTGCTCCTACTAGCTGACAAAATACATCAGATGATCCTACAATAAAAGTCAGGGTTAAATATAAGTTATCACATAATTTATCAAATATGAGAAAGGATGGTTGTCCAAACAGCTAGAAGTGGGTTGAAAAAAAACCAAAAAAAACACAAGGATTTTAATAAGAATGTTACGTATTTTCCTTACCTCCTGAATAAATTCGACCTTGTTTGAGAGCTCCAGAGTAACGCCCAATACTAAGTGTGCCAGTTTCCTGTTGATAGAAATAGGTTTATGATAAAAGTTCTATACTATTTACAATAATTAGGAATGGTTGCTTGACCTATTTCTTACCTCATCCACTTGCCTTAATGCTGTTCCTAAAACAATACAAAAAAAGTTTTTTGTAATATTTCCAGACAACATCCTTGCATAACTGAAAACACTTATACCCATATCATGTACTGTCCATTACTAACAAACCCATCAACATCAACCAAAAAAATTCTAATCAATTTCACTGTTAATCTATCCCATGATGTACACTTTATAATGATCAAACACCAGCAACATGACTGACTGCTACCTTTTTACTTACAGTGTTCACAGATCATGAATTAAATTACATCATACAATTGTACACTTTTTTAAATACTACATTAACATTGTTATGTTGAAAGTTCACAAACATCAAAGATACAGTAACTCAAAGATGGGTGGAGTTCTAACCTTTATCAAAGAAAAGAGGCTTTCTTGCATCAACTACTACATAATCAAAGTATGAAGTCCAATGACGATGGTTTTGGCCCTGGAATAATTAGGAAAATTAATTTTCTCAATAAAAATAAAAATTGAATCTTTGATCAACAAAAACAATAGCAATAAGTTAAGAAAACTTTGTTGTAACGTATTAAAATAATAACATTACACATATGCTTACTCCATTATCTTCCTCTAGCAAATACGTCATTATTTTCTATAAAATATAATCAGTCACATTGGTAAGATGGATCAACAGTGCAAGTGAATATAGTATTTACAGTTTTTAGGGTATCACTACTGATCTCCTGGATGGTATGATAGTATATATATCACAGATTAACATGTACATGTAGGATTTTGCTCATAATGTGGAACATGCTTTATTAATCTGCAGTGTATAAAAAGAGAATAATATATGGGCACGCGGAGATATGGAATTTATTTTCGAGTGTTCAATTTGATATCTCACTTGTGAGCGCAGCGAACAAGTGAGATATCAAATTTGAACACGAGAAGATAAATTCCATATCTCCAAGCGTCCATGTATT